>JABUQX010029443.1:22500-27500 GCA_015478945.1 Trachelipus rathkii | reverse complement strand
TTTTTTTTGCTTTGTTTTTGTCGTCTTCTTATCATATGAATTTTAGAGTTAATAAAACAAGTGAAAAATCTAAAGGACTCAGTATTTTGTCTTGGTAACAGACTTGTTACAAACTTTAGAGTTAATACAATTCAGAAAAAAAAATCCAAATTATTTTGTAATTTTCTTTTGTAATTGACTTATCAAAAAATTTTTTAGTTAATGCATTGCCATGGAAAGAAGATAATGGATTTTTAAATTTTTTTTATAATATTATCATAAACAAAAACATAAAAGTTAGCATCACAAAAAAGAAAAAAGAAATCTATTTGAATCTACACTTCGCTTTCGTAATAGATTTATCACACTCTTTAGTGTTAGTACAACTCTAAAGAAAATATCTAAATGATTTTGGTCATGGGTATTTCATTTACCTCTTCTACCTTTATCACCTTAGATATCTTTTAAAAATTCTACCATCTCTTTTGTATAGTGTGGAGATGCTTCATCATTAATTTTGGTGTTAAAGGCTGCAAATGCCTGGAAGTAAAATTTTCCTGTCTTTTCTAATAACATTTTTGCATTTTACTTTATGCATCATTAGTAAAAACATGTTAATAATATTCTTCTTTTGATACACACACACACACACACACACACACACACACACACACACACACACACACACACACACACACACACACACACACACACATATATATATATATATATATATATATATATATATATATATATATATATATATATATATATATATATATATATATATATATATATATATATATATATATATATATATTATATATATATATATATATATATATATTAAAGAACATTTAGATGTGTATAGTAATTTTTATTAGGTAAAAATGTATGTTGAAATATCGCAAAATTTCTGATTGAATATTTAAACATATCTAATGGTATGAGGTATATTATCTTATTTTATAATAGTTGGCATCTAATGCCAACATGGTAGGTAATTAATGGTTATTTCTGCCATTATAGGAATGAACTAAATATAAATTCCTTTCAAAATGTTACTTCCCTATTTTCAACCATTTGTATATTTTTATTAATTTATTTATAGCAATAAATGTAATGCATTAAAAGTAATAAATTTAGATAGCAATGTTAATGTATATCTCAAACTGTTACTCATGTAATCACGTTCTGTAAATTAAAAATAAATATATTGATCAAAATTTTATCTTTTACCCTTGTTGTTCAAAAGTTGAACTTCTGTGATGGCGTGATTTGGAAACTGGTTTCCCATTATGGTATATTAATCATCTCTCTCTATAAATAAAAATTTTGATTTGAAAAATGGTTTCCCATTATTGTATATTAATCATCTCTCTCTATAAATAAAAATTTTGATTTGAAAAATGGTTTCCCATTATTGTATATTAGTCATCTGTCTCTATTAAAAAAAAATTTGATTTGAAAAAAGATTTCCCATTATTGTATATTAGTCATCTCTCTCTAGAAATAAAAATTTTGATTTGGAAATTGGTTTCCCATTATTGTTTATTAATCATCTGTCTCTATAAAAAAAATAATTGATTTGAAAATAGGTTTCCCATTATTGTATATTAGTCTTCTCTCTCTATAAATAAAAACTTTGATTTGGAAATTGGCTTCCCATTATTGTATATTAATCATCTGTCTCTATAAAAAAAATTTTGATTTGAAAACAGGTTTCCCATTATTGTATATTAGTTATCTCTCTCTAGAAATAAAAATTTTGATTTGGAAATTGGTTTCCCATTATTGTATATTAGTCTTCTCTCTCTATAAATAAAAACTTTGGTTTGGAAATTGGCTTCCCATTATTGCATATTAGTCTTCTCTCTCTATAATTAAAAACTTTGATTTGGAAATTGGTCTCCCATTATTTTATATTAATCATCTCTCTCTATAAATAAAATCTTTGATTTGGAAGCTAGTTTCCCATTATTGTATATTAGTCTTCTCTATCTATAAATAAAAATTTTGAATTGGAAATTGGTCTCCCATTATTTTATATTAATCATCTCTCTCTATAAATAAAATCTTTGATTTGGAAGCTGGTTTCCCATTATTGTATATTAGTCTTCTCTCTATATAAATAAAAATTTTGATTTTGAAATTGCTTTCCCATTATTGTATATTAATCATCTCTCTCTATAAATAAAAACTTTGATTTGGAAATTGGTTTCCCATTATTGTATATTAATCATCTCTCTGTAAATAAGAGCATGTTTTAAAAACAAGTAAATTTAAGTAGTTCAATAAGCAACACTGTTTCAATGTGTCAAAAGTTCGTCCATGTAAATTGTATGATAGTTTGGGTTATTATTCTATTGACATAAATTATGTAGTATATTTATAAAAGGTCCAGAAGGATAAAAAAAATTTCTGTAGCGCAGGTGTTAGGATAGATTAGGTTAGGTTAGGTTAGGTTAAGTTAGGTTAAGTTAAGTTTTGTTGGATTCGTTACAGAAAAACTAAATAAACATTTTTTTTTTGTTTTTACAAATGTCGACCAATTTTCTTGTCGATCATTGGGTATAGATCCCAGAAAGTGTATAAATAATCTGGATAACTTTTATTATATTTGGGAAAAGCGACATTTGTTTTGAAGAAGTATTCGATCACCTCAGCTACAAAATAAGATATTTTGTTGCATTTCGGCTGTAAACTGGAGAACTTGGACAAAAAAATGGGCTCTACATTTGTGCTGCACTACGTGTTCACCCAAACTCAATTCGTAATGTAATAAGAAAGACGTTGTATGCCGTCTGGAGTGCCTATGAGTTGGTCGAGCTTAGTAATCCAGTATTGATTACTGTTTCTGTACGGTAGCCCCAATTGAAAAAATGAAAAAGGTATGTCCATTGTCCATGAAGAAATTATCAATACTTGTTTATCCAAACATACCGACAGCAGTTTGTTTTGTGCTTCATGGCAAAGGACCTCCACTTTCTGAACCTCTGAAGAATTTTTATATTAATTGTGACGAATATAACATTGTTTCTTCAAATTATAAAGAACAGCTACCAGCAATTTCACGAGATGCAAACTATTTGCCCAACACAGATTCATCCAATCATAAGATCGCATAAGGCAAGCTTATTGAACTTCCAAGCAATAAGGCAGAAATTTTTAAATCCAGGCTACAACAGTGGAATTTCTGCACCACTTTGTGATTGTGACAACATTTTGCACTAGAAATAAAGATTTCGATCAATTCTTTAAAACCGAAGGTGATTTCGCTCACTACAAAAGCATTGTTGGCCGGATAGAAGCAATAACTATGAAGCACATTTCTGACCATTGAGGGCTATTCATTGATGCTTCAGAGACAAGTCTTAAAACAATCCTCTTAAAGTGGAAATAAGTTGCCTTCCATTCCCGTTGTTTATGCCATCAGCACAAAAGAAACGAATCCGAATATGAAAGCAAACTTGCAGGAGCTGAATAAGAATACAAGCTGAATACAGCAAGTATTGTTTTTTACTTTGTGAGGGGAGTAACAGCCCCTATGGTACCTACTACACTAAGAAAAGTTGCCCACAAAGATAATCATTATTCATTATCGTTTTAAATGAAAAGTGATGTACAAAAGCCTTTGATAAAGTCAGGCAAAGTTCTTCTCCCCTATCCCAGTACATTAAATTAAAGAATATGAAGAATTTGTTAAAGCTTTGGAAGGGTAGGGTCTTGCATTCACGTACTTAACGTCGAAAACTTCCCAGGTTCAGCTTTGAGAAAGTAAAAGTAGGGAGTGGGGGTGCTCAGTTCATCGGTTTACAAATCGGGCAACTTAGATCATTAGTTTGAAGTTGTGCTAAGCAGTGGCGTACGCAGGTTTTTTTTCCGGGGGCTCCTGTAATTCTGCCGCTCTATATATATATATATATATATATATATATATATATATATATATATATATATATATATATATATATATATATATATATAACTCATATAATTATATATATTTATATATATATATATACTCCCTATATATATATATTAATATATATATATATATATAAGGGGGAAAATTGAGATTCCTTAGATTTCTCTTAAAATTTGTATTTGAGACATAATGTACTAGAGAGAACTGAGAGATAGATATGTTTAAGAGGATTAGGAAAGATGGAAAAGATTTCACCTTTGTATAAATTTAAAATTATTATTATAAGAATATATAAATTACAAAATTTCATTTTATCAATATTTTAACGTTTTTGTTAACGAACTCTACTTAAAGTTAATATCTTTTTTTCTTTTTTTATTAGCGTTCTTATCAAAAACCATTATAGGTTTCGTAATTTTAATGAATGCTGTAAGAATGGAAAAGTTGGAAAACAATAATTATTATCAATAAAGTTTTAATTTTTAGCTAGGCTTTAAAGAACAAGCTGCAAACTTCGTACATTTCCAGATCCAGCAAAATGATCGATGACTTACTTGGTCACTGGTGATTTCTAAAGCCAAGTCTCTGAATAAAATGTAAAACATGCCCATTCAGACTATTTTGTCTTGTTATGTTCCTAAAATACGTTTTAACTAATTTCATCTTTGAAAAGCTTCGTTCAATTGAAGCTGAAGAAACGGGAATTACAGAAAGTATTTTTAACAGTATGTTTATATTTGGTAACGTTTTCGGTGCATTCATCTAATCCGGCGAGGGCACTTAGGGTTTTTTCTTTAGATCCTTTCCACTTTTGTCTCCAAATTTCCCCTCTCCCAGGAAGACTTCATCGTAACAATCAATTAAGTCGTCTTTGTAGTATTCAAAAGCTGATTGAACTTTGTCAAATGAAACGTCATTTGAGCACAAAAGCAGCGACTTCAGTAGATTGTACCCAAACAATCACAACTATTGAAAAACCCACGAACCAGCTCTCTGCTAGCTTGCAGGATTATTTCACCTCTTCTGAATCCTCCTATAACTATTACCCGAATTTCCTACCTCAACACTCCCTAAAGGATTTTTTACCTTAACG
>JABUQX010029443.1:0-17500 GCA_015478945.1 Trachelipus rathkii | reverse complement strand
ATTTTAATCTCTCTCTCTCACTCTCTCTCTCTCTCTCTCTCTCTCTCTCTCTCTCTCTCTCTCTCTCTCTCTCTCTCTCTCTCTCTCTCTCATTTTCTCACTCATTTGTTTCAATGTAAAAATTTGATCCACACATCCTCTACCACTTCTAAACTCACCTTGTTCTTCACCAATCAGTCCTTCAGTCACTCGACAGCACTCTTTCAACCAAAATACCACCACTGTCAGCACATATCTTCCCTACAACACTAAACTATTTCCTCTATAATTCCTACAGTTCTCTTTATCCCCCTTACCATTATATAAGGGAACTATTACTGCTCTCCTCCAATCCCTCGGAACTATACCCTCCATAAACGCTTTGTTACACAACTACCAAATCCAATCAATCACCATCTCGTCTCCATTTTTGATCAATTCACCAATAATTTCATATATTACTGCAGATTTACCATTCTTCAACTTTCTCACTCTACCCATTGCCCCCTCCTTACTAATGATCTCATCTCCAAAATACCTATTCCTTCTTGCACCAACAAATCCACACACATTCACTATCACCTCTTTATTACTGCCAATGTTATCCAGATTTTCGAAGTGTTCCCTCCATACTCTCCTCACATCCATTCCAACATTTGCGAAAGCACCATCTCAATTCATTATTTTACATGCAGATTCTCCTTACTCTCATTCTTAGCCCTTCGCGTTTCCTTCCAGAAAAGATTCCTATTCCATTGTAAGTCCCCATTCATCCTCCTTCCAAACTGTTCATTTATCTCATTTTTCAGTATGCCACTTTTAGACTTCATTTTTTCCTCATTATATAATTCCAAACATTTTTCTTTTGAGATCTCATCATTTGCTTTTAGCACATTCAAACACTCCTCTATTTTACTTTTAAACGCTTGCATCACCTCTTCATTCCACCATTCACTGTTGAGATTCTTACTTCCTACTTTAGCACATCCACATACTTCTCTTGCATTACTAACAAAGGTTTCCTTTATTTGTGTTCAGATTTGTTCAGTTTCATCTTGTTCACATTCAACTGATTTATTTGTAAGCGCTCTTAAACACTTTTCCTTATTACCTTTGTTACTTGACTTCTCACTCTTAATTCTTCCCACTTCCTTCCTTCTTTTCACACACACACACACACACACACACATATATATATATATATATATATATATATATATATATATATATATATATATATATATATATATATATATATATATATATATATATATATAATCTTAATATATATATATATATATAGGATCATGCAAATTTTAAGGAATTCCTATTTATTTTTTTGGGCTTCACACCTAGGTTTATAAAAATAAGTAAGCTTAGGCAATTTATTTTAGTTTAAATTTGATGCATCCACGTAAAGTTTGTAGAGTGTAGACGCCATCACACTTTTTTTCTTTTTAATTAACGAATACCGTAGAGTGGGATACACGTTGCCCCCAATGTACGACAGACCGTCCGTGGACTACCGCGGGCTTCCGGAAACACCGATGCCTAAAATTAAAATCAATCCTTCTTTTATCGTTCAACAATGAAAGAACGAAACCTTAACGTAGGTAAGCTTAAAATTTTCCCCTTTATATATATATTACCTCATTGTCGTAGAAATTCCCTCACCTTAAAACAATATATATATATAAAATTTTACTTGTGACCCTATATATATATAAATATATATATATATATATATATATATATATATATATATATATATATATATATATATATATATATATATATATATATATATATATATATATATATATATATATATATATGGCATTTATATTAATATTCATGCCATAAAAATGGCATGAATTTTTGTAACGTAAAATCTGCAGACTAAAAGACCTTTAAATTTACCTGTGTCGGTACTAACATAAAGATTTATGTAAATAAAATCTTTGCATAAGTATTGACCAAATTGTATAAAACAGAAAATCTCCTAGCAACATTTGAGTACGTAAAGACAGTCATTGTCCTCATAAGGCTAAAAAGAGAAAATTCGACTCACAAAAATAAGTCAATTGTTGTAAATTAACAAAAATAATAATAAACTAGAAAGGAAGTTGTAACAAACAAACGTTTGCTCTCAATCAAGTCTTCAACACCATCTAAATCGTGCTGCTTATCATTCGTTTTGCCTCACAATAGTACAATAAATAATCTCTTCAGCTTTAAACACGGCCAATATTGTACAATTGGTTAGAAGATATATTAACATTATCTTCAATAAACGAGAAAAACTAATTTTTCCCTTCACCTCATTGGTAGAGAGATAAGTTTTTATTATTTATAAATTGATATAATGAAAATTTCAAACAAACATTAGCAGCACAAGGTGTTGCCATTGCATTTGTGTAAAGATTTATGCCATAAAAATATGCATTTTTGTAAAGTAAAATCTTATAACATTTAAACTTAAATTTTACTTTTTTCGACACTTATGTAAAAATTTATGTAAAACTTTACATAAATAGCGTCAAAAGTAAAATTTAAGGTAAATTTAGTTTACAAGTTTTACCTTACAATAATTCATATTATTCCTGCGGCTTATATATAGATAGTAGATGCATAAATAAATAGATAGATTAAGAAATGGTGTGTATATATACCCAGAATGTTTTTCATTAACTTGTGTTGCATTTAATAACCACCAAAACAATCTCTTCTCCCTTTCAAACTACGAGTATTAATATAAATATTTGATAAACGTAATAAATAAATATTTTCGAATTATTATAAAGGAATGTAGGAAAGGCGAGTGTTTACATTGGTATTCAAAGGAAGGAAGAAGTTGCTTTGTTTTCAATATTGTTTTTATAAAGTGTGCAATCTTCGGGGTTGGGAAAGGGTAATTTATTGTCAAAATTTTTAGATTGTTTTTAAAGATTATAATTGCATTCGCTGTTCTCTCTCTCTCTCTCGGCTCTCTGTTTAACGCGCTTAGAATTACCGATGGCGCATAATTTATTGGAGAGGTTAAAGATGATAGACAATAGAAGAGTGGGTATCGTTTTAGAATGGTCTATTCGTCAGGTGGACCAGTAGAAAGGCTTATCCTTAATAGGCAGAAATTCAAAGGCTAGTGATGCGGATACCATGGGTGATAATACCACAATTTGATTAGCTGACAACAGCACAACGGTAAAGACTGTCACATAGAAGGGTACCGTGATTTCATTCTTGAATGTTTATAATTTTATTGTTTTCATTTATTCTATTCGTACATTATGTAAAGTTCTAATTATCTAGAAGAAGGAGCTTGTAGGTTGATCGCGGGTGACACCACTGTTTCAAAAGGCTTGTCCACTCTATCTGCTGCTATTGAGCGCATATATCAAGAGGAGCTAGGGAATCTGAGTGAAAGAAATCGGATAGGTGCGCATCCCAGAAATGGGTATTCACTCAAACATCGTGTAGGCAATAAATGGTAGCTTGACATGCAGGCAGAGCAGAGACACATTAGTAAAAAATGTGGTGGGCAATATTAACAGATTCTTTTCATAGTAAACTGACTTGAAAAAATCGAGAAATGTCGAAAACATGCGGGTTAGGTTATTTGATAGGAGTAGGGAGTTAGAGATTTTACTACGGCTTAGAGGTAAATATAGAGAAAAGAGTAAAGGACAAATAGGGACTCCATCTAGGTAAATGGAAGTGGCCCATGGACAGGGCATAGATGAGGACAGAACCATGACAACATTTATGGAAACTCTGAGTGAAGTGTCACAGGCGGCTCTGTCATGTGGAATGAGAAAGTAAACACATCATCATACTTTATGCTATAGGAAGAGCTATTCACGCACAGATAGATAAGCTTCAATACTTGTTAGTGTTTTGTGGGACGAACAAGAAAAGGATACGCTATTTACTTAGAGGGATAAACGATACTTTGTGTTGTTTTCTGGAACCTAGCTATATTATTGCGTGATGGATGGACTTGCTTCGAGGCAGCTCAATGAATATACGTTCACAGGGTAATTTCTATGACTGTGATCAGTTCATGTGGATGGTGAGTAGACAGGTGCTGTCATATATTTCGGAGAGGGAGGTGTAAAGATGCTTCTCATATAGATAGATGAGATAGATTTTATTGCCATTGTAATGTCGCTCACACTCGTACAGTCGAGTTTATTTATTGAAAGTTTTATAATGCAAAATTGTTTAAAAACATCGATATGATTCAGTATACTCGAGTGCGAAAGAGAACTTACAAGAGTTTGACACGCTTCTGTATCTGCTTGAAGTCAATGGAGGGAATAGACGTGATCGGCGTACCGATAGTATGTTTCAATGACGATGTATCAGGAACAGAACTTGCATTACCAAAAAAGACATATATATGCAGACACCCTATAAGGTGTATTCAAGAAATCACGGTGAGAGCACTAGTAGAAGGTACGAAATAATCATCACCATTATTGTCTACAATGAAACAGGAAGAATAGTATAGTAGAGATAAGATACTCGGATAAAGGGATATACACGAGTGGTTTATCACTATTCTAAATTGAATGATGCGGAGAGTGATTCCGGACAGTGAGACTGGAATACAAGGTTAAGTGAAATCACGGGAATAGCAGATTATATATATTAGAATTTGCGTGGCCTTATTTCAGTAGAGTACTGAAGTTACCAGAAGTTGATAATGTGTAGGCCGAATTATTGTACACTTAGATATTATGGATAGTGTTATATCAGATATTGTCAACCTTAATTGTGAGTTCCATGTTCTATGATTTCATTGGTGTGAAGGATTAGAGACGAGGGAAAATAGCGATTGAGATCGCTCATAAAATTCAATTTTTATTATGAGGCGTGATCTCGATAAGGAGTTACTCTCGAGAAGAATTATATTCATAGTTGAGTTCTCAAAGGATGCACTATGTTCGGGATCTTGGCCATAAAATAGGCTGAGAAACATATATTAGATTACATCATTATTTGTAATTATTTTGCAATGATTTTATTACTTTATATATTAATTTAGATCAAAGGGCTTAAATGTAAGTTTTCACTTATATCGCAGAAGTCCTATTAATAAATAAAGAGGGTAATTATTTAAAAATCACATGTTTTAAAGGGATTCAACAAATTTAATTAAGTCTTCAAGGATTCGTTATTGCTTTTCACACGACTGTGCACTGAAAAGCTTTAGACCTTAAGTGCTGGGTGGTTAGTTGTAATTAAAGTACATAATTAACTAAAGGGTTTTCTCTTTTTTCACCTATAAGTATAATGGACCATTTATTAAATGAATAGAACATAACTGCTTTAAAATTATAACGGAAGATATACGATAAGGGTAGCATAGATAGGAAAGATTGGGATGGGATTAGGGAGGTTGCGAATAAGTAACGAGATTACGAAATGAATGATAGGGTGGTAGGTCAATCGGAACAAGGGAATGGATGCAAGATGTGTGAGGTAGAAGAGAGGTAACCTGAATAAGTAAGTGAGTATTGTTAAAGGGTAAAAGAGGGGGTGGAGAGTGAATGGACGAAAACTTTGTTGGTATGGAAGAAGTGGATGATAAGTATGTTAGGTGGTAGAAATGTTATTTGATTATGATAGATGTAAATTGGCCTGATCAATTGAGAGGTCTGAGAAGTGTGTGTGAGACAGTTCTAGAGTGGGGAAGGACTTGGGAGAGTGGTTTATCAATAGTAACGAATTTTGATGATGAGTGACGAGAGATAGATTCATGAAAGATTTAGCGGGAATATGTTCAATTGTAACTTTCATTATATTTTGGTGTGTGGAATACATTATTATTGAGTTAGTTTGAGGGGAGTAACATAGAAGTGATGATTTTGTTATGTTGTTAGTGAGGTATTAAGAAAGATTTCACTAAATTGCGTTAGGGATATGCGAGATGATACAGGAAGCCTTTATTATGTGCTTCAGGTTTTATAGTTGGTATTACTCTTAAAGCATTTCGTGGTTATGGTGTTGTTGGGTAGGTGTTGTTGTGAACGGGAATGCAATATGCTGCTTTTGAACGTACGATTTAGGTGGAAAGCACTGATGTTAAGGAATTACAATTGAGTTCGTGAAAGTTTTTGATTTGTTTTTAATATTTAATAGTGAGGTGAGGCAGGAATGTGATTAGTTCTCTTTGGTTTATCCAATTGTTTATGCATTGGGTTATGAATAGATTTATTGCGCGGTGACGGTGGCGGAGAACATCTTCGTGAGCTGGAGTGTGGCTGTCTTCAGTCGTGGCGCCTACTTGTTTTTGCGGATGATTTGGTTGTGATGTTGGCGAACCGAATGAGCTTTAGACAGATTGTAGAAGAGATTTGAACAGGGTATGTAAATGGAGGGGTTTGAAAGTAAACGTAATAAAAGTAAGGTTATGGTTGTGAGTGAGGAATTCCTCGGTATGTCAGTTATGTTAAGATGGTGAGTCACTTGGTACAAGGCATGAGCTTTTAGATATTTAGAATATAGTGGTTGATGATAAAAGAAGTGATGATGTAGTGGTAGATGTCAGTTGTTATGGCAGTAAGGTTGCTTGGTGCAATAATCGTGCCTAGATGTAAAGAACTAAGCTCATGAGTTGCGCTAAAGTCTATACATGAGTATGTGCACCTGTGTTAATGTATAGTAAGAAGACTATGGTTGGAATAAGAAGGTATAGATCAAAGGTACAAATTGTTCAGATTGACAATCTTTGAGGTGTGTTAGGTGCGACGAAGAATGATGAGATTGATGAATTAGAGAGTTGTATAGTGTGTAGAAAGTGATAAATGAGAGAAAAAATATGAGAGTTGGTTGAGATGTTTGGTTATGTGGAAAAGGATGTGATGATAGTTGTTGGTTAAGGGGATGTTAGGGTGGTGAGTTTGGCTTGAATCGACCGAATGCTGGACGAAGGAAAGGTGAAATTGAGTTGTGTGAGAATGCATTGAGGAGAGAAATGCGAGTTTGGCAGAGACGAGCATAAAGGTGTGCATAGGAGTGAATGGCTGGGGTTTGTGAGAGGGTATGGTTGTAGCCCCGGGCTGGGACCAGGGGATGAACACCACATTGAGAGATACCACAGTGAGGGTCCGTTGTGATCCCATGAGCTGTAGGGTGGATTTTCTGGGTGACGAGTTCTCACTAAAGTATAAAGGGAGGTAAAGCTGGGCTTTCATTTTGACCTTCGTTCTTCTACTTATCTTTTCTGTTTCCGGTGCATGTACGCACTTAACCTAGTTCCTTGGGGGAAAGAAGTGGTGATGATGATGACTAGTACTAATTATATATTGATATATATATATAAATTATATAATACTAATATATAAATAATATATTAATAAATATATATATATTATATATATCTATTTATATAGTATATATGTATATATATATAATATATATATATATATATATATATATATAATATTATAATATAGTAATATATATATATATATTATATCTATAATATAGTATATAATTATAATATATATATATTATATAGTATATATTATAATATTATATTATTTATATATATATATATATATATTTATATTATATATATATATATATGATATATATATATATCATAATATATATATAATATATTTATATATATATATATATATATATATATACTTATATATGGGGTTAGCGCGGAACTACAGGCGGAATCAAAAAAAAATTCCGGGCCGGCACCATGGAATTTTCGTAATGAATCTTTCCTTTATACTAAAAGATAATGAAAACAAAAAACTGTATATAACTTCAATTAAAATCATATAATATATTTATATATATATATATTGTATCATATATTATTATATCTATATATAATTAATATACTATATAGTATACTATATTATATATATTAATATATATTTTATAATATATATTTATATAGATTTATGCGTGAAGGTGATTTACAGTAAGTGTGATGAGTTCCATAATTGATTAGAAGATTGTCTATAATAATAACCATTCACAAAATGGTTTTAAAATGCCATCATTCGTTCAAGATATTTTTATTATTAATAATGTTAATCAAAACCTTTATATATATATAAAAATATCCAAAAAAAAAAACAAGTAAGTTAACTCCAAAAACATTTAATACAACCCCACTCATAAACATGAAACATACCGACCGAAGAAATATATGAAGTTTAAAATTTGGATTAGTAAAAGGGAGAATCTGTATTTCTTCTAGAACACTGGACACTCCAAAAAGCGACATTTCGAAGAAGTGAAACAAGTGAGTCTTGAGGAAAATTTCTTCCCCCCAAAAAATTCTTCAGAAAATAATAATTTATTGTAATGAGTAACAGTCCATTCAAAATACTGATAGAGCATGGGAGCTCTTAGCACTTGTTGCCACCTTCAACCAAAATATCTTATTTCTAGTGAAATAAATAAACTTTTTGTAGAGATGATGTTACCAACTTCATACATAGTAAATTGTGATCAGTAGTATTCGAGAAGCTATCTAAGGCTGATCAGAGTAGTACAATAACCCTATTGGATACCGGAAGTGAAACAGCGACCCTTTTTCCGTGGGAATCTTTTGAGTACGTGGGAATTTTATTTCCCCTCTCTCCACCCCTTCCACCGACGGAGAAAAACGAAGTTTTTTTTTCGAAACAAGAAAAATAAATAAATCAATAAATAAATAATTAATAAATTAAATAATAAATAATAAAAAATAAAATAAATAAATGAATAAAATAATAAATAAATAAATAAGTAAATAATAAATAAAATAATATATAATATCTATATATATATATTATATATATTTATATACTATATATATATTATTTATATAGTAACTATATATATTATATATATATATATATATATATATATATATATAATTATATATTATATTACGCTGTATATGCCGCAAAGAACGCACCGCACCTATTAACGGATTAGAGTTTGCTACAGTGATAATCTCTTCAACTTGACACCCCATGCGGGGGTGACGTAGACCTCGTTGTAGACGAGGTTAGTGGCATGCACCTCCGTCAGAGAGGTTCTGGCCGCCACTCCTAAAAATAGGCAAATGACCGTAGATTGATGAACTTGCTATACATCTTTCTTATAAGTTTACATGGCCGTGCACCCCGAGAGGTTTGCTAGCCCCTCCAAGGTAAGAAATGACGTAGAAATGAAACTGTGGTATAATCACTTTCTAAGGATGTCAACATCGATACAGTAAGAGGTAAGATGCCACTACACCTCATGTGGTTGGGGCTGTTGCCCAAAATTTTGAATTGAATGAGAAGGTTGTAAATTTGATATACACCCTTCTTATATAGGTGACTCCTGTACAGCAATGTTACTTGAGCGCTACGCACATTTGAGGATGGGGCTGTGAACCTCAATACCTTAGAAACCTGGTAAGAAGGATGGAAACTCGGTATATCACCTTTCTTGATAAGGAACTTCGTCAACACGCGAAGTTGCGTTATCGCTAACATTTTATGATGGTGCAGGCTGAACCCAAAAACATTGAAAATTGATCATAGGAAGATGAAATTTGGAGAACACACGGAAGAGGAAGGATATGGTGGAAGAGCACCCGTTTTCTAAAGGTTAGAGACTGACATTGCAAGAATTCAAATGCCTTGAAACTTTAATACTCTCTCTAAATAACTAGTTTGTTGTCATTTATTTCATTTTCATTCCACTTTACTGCTTTGTGTTTATTTTTATTTAATTTTGTTAATTTATTTTCAAATTTTATTAGTTTTATTTATTTTTTCTTAATTTATTGTTTATTCTTGCTAAAACATTTCTTTTTTACTAAATTTTTATGCTTTTCATGTTTATATCTTTAAAAATTTACGTTTTTTTTATCACGAAGATGAGCTCAGTAATTCAGTAAATCAAACAGCCCAACCCTACCCTCCCCACTCACCCGTGATCTATTGATCTAATTGATCTATTCAGGTCATAATTTTTGTATAACATAACCAAATTTTTTTATCTTCGATGTTTATTATCTTAAAACTTTGCATTTGTAGCACACCCTAAGCAGTAAATCCAGTAATCAAACCACGCAACTCTACTTCTCACACACTTATTGCTTTGATCTATTGATATACTTGTCTTATTGAACTTCATGTCATGTTTGTATAGACATAAAACCGAAACTTTTATTCTTTTTATTTATAACTAAAAAAATTGACATTGTTACTATAAACTAAGAAAGCGAAACTAACGAGTTAAATCAAACCAACCATCCTACCCTCCCCATCACGGCCGTGATCTATTGATCTATTGATCCGTTGATTCAAGTCATATTTTGTATAAAACTGTTTAGTTTTATTTGTTTTAAAATATATTTTTCTTCCTAAAGTTATTTCACATACCTAAGAGTAAATAGTAAATCAAAACCACCATCCGACCGCTCTGTCCATCATCATTATTGAACTATGATTCAAATATATTTTTTTACTAAAAATGTCATGTTTAAATACCAATAGTAGGCATGAAAATCAGTAATAAACACCCACCTACCTTCCAACCTCCTGCCCATACCATATCTATTATAGGTACTGAGTCATTCAAGACGTGCACGCACTTCAAGCACTATCAGAAATATATCAGACTACCTCGAGTAGATATATAAAATAGAACTTTTATTTATTTTTCGTAGTTTCCTTAAAAATATTTTTACCAATTTTTTATTCATTTATTGTGTATACTTAAAAAAATAGCATTTCTCACACCTCCTCCAAGCAGTAAATAGTAATTTCAAACTACTCTCGCCTACCCTCAGCTCTGCCTCCCTACTGTCTATATGCTATTTGATCTAATTGTTTCAGTCACATTTCAAGCTGCATTTTGTATAAAGGATAAAATAGAACTCAGGTTCTTATACAACGTAACCAAATCGAATATATGCTAAGTAACAAAGTTTTTACATTATAAAGACACAAGCATCACCTGAACTAAGAATTATTGTTACAACGAAAACTAACACCCTTACGCACGATATAAAACCTGTTAAAACAAGTTGAATCACTTAAGCAACAGTCATAGTAACTAAATAGAACAGACAAAAACGTAACCTATTCATACTATGCAAACTTATCTCTAACATATCAATGTTAATTTGACATTAACATGGTATGTTTTACTAAAATTAAACTTAAAATCTTAATACTTTCAAGAGGGGACAATTATAATAACGTATAGTTAAATTTGAACAATTTTCATATATAATATGTTAATCAAAAATTTATGATAACCCTTACTATACTACATAATTCCCAGGGAGATTTAATTGTAATCATAACATAGTTGTAATCCAAACAGTAAACATAAATAATTCTTTAATAAAATCAAAGTAAGTGTAATAGTTTAACTGATCTAAACGCAGTAAATCAGTAATCAAACCACCAGCCCCCACTCCCCACCCCTTCGTGATCATTGATCTATTGATTTAAGGTCAAATTTCGAGTATCTTTTCGATAAAGCAAGCATAAAAATAAGTCCTTATATAAAAACCAACGAATATATGCTACGTTAACAAAGTTTTCACATCAATAACATACTTAACACACAATAGCCGTACGAATAAACAGCCATTATTAGCATCTTAACCAATAAAGGTCATATGGGAAGTAACAAATTTTCATTTGTATATATATTTTCAATTGTAAGAGCGTTATACTAACATAAAACAATATAAAGTTTAATTTTAAATTATTATATCTAAGCAGGGGCTGGAATTCACTATAAATGAGCTGTTCTATACTATCTCTCTCGAGATTCAACCCCTTTGAAAGATGTAAGTATAAATGCATCTGCGCAGCTAACTATTTTTCTGCATTTTGGTTCAGCAGCAACGCATCTGCTCAAAGCCAGAGGAAGTATATCCATTTTGCTAGTTATATTAATATAATCCGTACATCTCATTGTAAGGAAACCGACATGATTTCAGTGTAATAGTAGAAACGCATGACTAATATGTACATAACTCCTCAAAGTATGTCGATTTCGTCAAGATGGTGATGTAACCTCGTTTTTCAATTCTTAATCAAAGGCTGTAATTTTTTCAGCATTGAATGTGAAACCGTATACATGTATGCCGAGGATGGGGACACTATCGATGGGTTGCATAGTTGCGGTAACAGTCAAGGCTTTTAACATGTGCAACGCGAACGAGAAAACAGCAAGTCTATTCTATTAGAACTCTCAAACTGTCTCCACCGCTAGATATTTCACTCTAAGTCGATGTATCAGATACACACACTAGCCTTTACCTAAGGCTCCTGTGATTCAACTAATCTTGATGAAAATTTTATAATCAGAAATGAATAAGGGTCTATAAATTTGCACCTCCGGCTGAATACAAATATATGTACTGAACTCCAATTTGGTTTAGTTAAACTATATAATCACACATCGTTGGGATAACAAGGTCTGTAAAAGATATTCACTTAACAACGTAGAGCGGTGAGACGTCATCGTATCAACACAGCGAAAATATCCTATCTGATTTAAACTCGAGGTGATACAACTGTCCCAAATGTAATGAGATTTCTTTCTTCAGCCAATCAAAGCAGAGAGTAAACATGAATACGACGTACGAACGAACTATATTGGTCTAACATAAACAAAAAATGTCTTTGGATAATTCACAGATCACAACGTTTGCTAAGCGGCCTGCAAGAGAGGAGGCGGGAGAGTGGTGGTTAGACTGCGAGACTTTTTTTCCTCTTCACAGTACTCCAGTTATACAAGGGCTTCATCCGCCCTTGTATGGAGTATTGCTCTCATATCGGGGGGCTCAGGTTTACCGCGCTTTGGAGAGGTCGAGTCAAGCGGAAAAAAGACTATAATAACTGTCCGTGTTCTTTCTAGTTCAACGTTTGACTCTGCTATCTTTTGCGGCGCGATGTTGGTGCGTTATCTCTTTTTATTAGGTACCGTAGCGGCTAAGTGCTTCGATTGAGAACTTTCCCACTGTCGGGTGCCACCGACGTTTAAGACGCTCTCGGTAGCATAAGGGGGCTGTTCGGCACATAGTTTTGTGTGTGAATGTTAGCTAACTCACTAGTTCGCTGCGGTGCCTCGTCTTCTTTCCTGCCACGTCTGTTTCTGTGGAATTCTCCTTCCATCTCTGTGTTTCTCTACCCATTTAATCTTGTCCTCACTTTAAGGCCAGCGTCTGTGCTCAACTTTCATAACTTGCATTTTTTATGTTTTGTTATTTTAACACCCTCCTTGAAAAGGGTCCTGTCCACGAGTGGTGATAATGTAAAAAAAATTGTTACGTCGAAAGTAAATATAATCTAGCCTGACAACAGACTAACACACAATAATAATGAAACACTTAGACAAAAAAAACAAACCATACCAAAGTTTTTACCTAAACATGACATTATAAGTTTTTGAATAAAATATCATAGTAAAGTGCAATAATTCAGTGATCCTAAACCACTTACACCCCCTCTTCGAGGTACCCCGAGATGGTTCTTCATGCATCTCTCTGGAATGAATCCAAGTAGTGGGGCTCGTCGTTGAAAATTGGTTTAGTTATTGTATAGTAAAGAATTGAATATGTTGACGAGGGTTACGGGATTCGATTAAAGTAATTTAATGACATGAAGTATCCTAATGATACCTAAAAGAATAAGCCTAACCTGACACACCTGTTCATATATGAATCAACCTTGTATAATGATAGTTGTTTTCTTTGTAGGATAAAGGATAGGTTACGCCTTTGTCGATGATTGTGATAGGTTACTTTATCTGATGCAAAAGCAGTGTACTTTGTTAACGCCTTGACTGTTTATTGTAGTAAGGTATGTTATTTTTACTTTAGGTTGATATTTGACTTTACGTGTTTAACTTGTTTATGATTAATAAGATAATAATAATAATAATATGAAATAAATAATAATAATAATAATAATAATATAATAATAATAATAAATAATAATATAATAATAAATAAATATTAATAATACATAATAAATAATAATGTTCGTGTATGTGATAACAAAATAATATTTGGTCCGGTTATGTTATGGAATTTGTTATTATGACTTGTTTAATTTCGGTGTGCGTAAGGTATGTAGGTTTGTCGGTAGTACATTATATTCTTAGTCATGATTATGATATGTCATCTTTATTTGAATGTGAAAATTTGTTGCGGTTACCATATATTCATTGGTCAGTATATAAAACACTATTTTTATGTTATGTTTTATTCCAAATGATACTCGAAATATTGACTGAATCGATATAAAAATCAATAGAGCATAGCGGGTGGATAGGGACGTGTGGGGAGGGGCCTGGCATTTTGATTTACTCAATGGCGTTGTTTAAAAACGCCATTGATTTATACGCTTACTATTATATTTTATTCAATCTCATTTTTATAACTGTCATGTTTGGATTTAAAATCTTTTGTTTTGTTGTTGTCTAATTTGTTTCATATTATTGTGTTGTTGTTGTCAGGCTAGATTATATGTACCTTTCGAACCTCGAATATGGTTCTTCGACGTCGTATTCTTTGTTTAGCTTCTTCTGATATGGCTGAAAGAAAGAGATCTCCATTACATTGTGGGGACTGTTGTATACACTCCGAGTTCGATGGCAGTAAAGACGGCTAACTCTGAGTTAATAGCTTCACATCTCCGCCTCAACGCTTGTTGGTGATATCTTTAGAAGGACCTTTGTTATTCCTGACAAGTTGTATTTGTTATGTTCAAGTCGTAAACCAAATGGAGTCAGATAGCATTAATTGTATCCAGCCCGGAGGTGCAAATATATAGATCCCTTATTTCATTTCAGTTACTAAAATTTCAAGATTATTGATATCACAGAAGCCTGGGTAAAGGAGTGTGTGTCATCTGATACATCGACTTGTAGTGAAATATCTAGCGGTGGATTGTTTGAGTGGTCTAATAGAATAGATTGCTGTTTTCTCTCGCGTGACAATGTTAAAAAGCCTTGAGTACGCAACTATTGAAATCCCATCGATGTGTCCCTTCTGGCATACATTGTAAGGTTTCACGTTGAATATATGTGTCTTGATAAAATGTGTACAGCTCGTGATTGAGAGGATGTGATTCGAAAAGGTCGATCTATATGTATTAGAGATCATTTGTGATTCTTGGTGTCTGTGGACTTTGGGTGTGTTGGCGTGGTTGTAGCGTCTGGAGATCATAATCGGGGGGATGCGTTAAACATATAGCGTCATGTTGGGGGTAAGTTAACCTGACGTGATTAATTTTAGCAGATCGGAGTATGGATAATGGGGCTAGGTTGTTTTGCGTGGTATGATTGTATATGTGGAGGTGGGGTTTAGGCGGCTAGGGAGTTAATTAGTCTTGTAGAGATACTATTTTCAATCTTTATTGGTTGTATAGTTGTAGTTGTTAGAATGTTCGTCGTCTGTTGAGAATGTGTCGTTCTGTTGAAGCTGTGTTCCAAACGGCAGTTTCAGATTGGCAATTAATTTGTGTGAAGATTTAGAGGTTTTAGGGGTGGCTTACATGTGTGGAATGGCATTTTGTGGTTAGTAGTAGCTGTTCGTGTACTTCCGTGATCAAAGGGGTTGTTAAATTGCTCTGTGAGTAGTAGTAGTAGTTGTTAGTCATTATTATTTTTAGCGGACTACTGTGATTGTTTGATATGCATTCATTGCTTCTTGCTTCAGTATATTCTTGTTTAGATTTTTTTTATTATGCGGTTTGTATGAAAGTATAGTTCTTGGTATTATACTGATTGGCGAAGGTGTTCTTGTTGTGGTGGTAAGGTAGAGTTGAGTTTATGAGGGTAAGAGCAGTGTTGCGTGCTTGTGCGTTCAGACTTGCGGGATTGTGATTGAAAATATTGGGGGTTAAGAGTTGTGTGATGAGAGAGGTGGTGGTGTAGAGATTATAGGGGTTGGAGGTTTTGGAGTTTGTTTTGTTTGTGAGTTAATCGCTCTTCGCCTTATGATGTGGGCTTGGTAGATTTGGGTGTGTAGATGATGTTGGTTTAATGCGGTGATTTGCTGGTTTGGGGTTAGATTCGTGTTACTGGGGGCTTCATGGGGAGTAGTGTTGTATTAAGTGTTTTATTTATGTTGATAACAAGGTGTGTACGTTAGCATATATTCGTTGTTAGGTATATAAAGACTTATTTTTATGCTTTTGGTTTATTCGAAATTTTAGTAAAAAATTGGACCTGAATCAATAGATCATGAGAGGTTCTGTGGGAGGCGTGGGCCTAGTGGTTGATTTATCTGTTTACTGCTTTAGGATTAGTGAAACTTATTACGACTATATTATGATATTTATTCAAGAGACTTATTTTATGTTATGTTTCGGATAATAACTTTGGTTATGATATTGCAATTATTCGTTTGGGAGTATGAATAGTTAGGTAAGGTTATGATAAAATTTTTGTTAATATATATTTAAATGTTAATGTAAAAAAAACTTTTGTTACGTTGGCATATATTTGCTGGTCTTTATGATAATTAGTCAATGGTATGATAAATTTTTTGTTATATATTACCATGTTGAAATGTAAAATTAATATTGATATGTTAGAGATATGTATTGTATACGTATGAATAGTGTTTTTTGTATACAACGGTAGTTACGTTACTGTTGTTAAAATGTGGAACTTTGTCAATGTATAAGCTAGCTTATGTGTGCGTAAGGTGACTTGCTAGTTAACTTTATATTGAATGGAAATAACTGTGTTACCGTTTGCATATATTCTTGGTTAGTGGTAAAAAGAACTTGATTATTCGTTATGTTATTAAAAGTGAATGGCTTCAAATGTGACATGAAGACAATAAATAGATCAATAGATCATTGGATGATGTGAACAAAGGGGTGGGGAAGGGTGTTTGATTTACTGATTCACTGCTTTAGGAGGGGTGTGAAAATGCTTATTTTTAAAGTTTGTAAAACATAATGAATAAAAAATTTAAAAAAAAATATTTTTAAGAAAAAAGATAAAAATAAGTAAAATTTGTCAATGTTTTAGCAAAATATAATATAATATAATCAATAGATCATGGATGGCAGGAGGGTGTGGGGGGGTGGGGTGTTTGAATTACTGATTTACTAATTTACTTTTAGGGTGTTGGAATCATTATTAGTAAATATGAATTTTAGAATCAATAGAATAATAGCTCACCGATGGATAGGAGGGTGGGCGGATGGTGATTTGATTTACTGATTGACTGCTTTAGGTATGTAAAACATTACAATTTTGGTAAAAAATATAGTTTTTTTAAGACAAATAAAATTAAAAGTTTTATACAGAATAATGACTTGAATCAATATGAATCATAGATCACGGCGCGGGGGGAGGTGTGAGGATGGGTCTGATTGATTTACTGATTTCACTGCTTTTAGGTAATTATAAAATGTATATTTTTGTTATAACGTTAAAAAGAATCAAGTTATTTGTTAATGTTATTCAAGAATGATGGCTAATGATCAATAGATTAATAGAATCAATAGAATCAAAT
>JABUQX010029442.1:0-39530 GCA_015478945.1 Trachelipus rathkii | reverse complement strand
ATATAACAGAAACGCTGTGTGTTTTTATTCTTACATTACAAATGAAAATATAAAAAAAAAGTATTAAACAAAATAAATATAAATAAATTATATAATAATAAATAAATAAGTAATTAAACAAAAAATAAAAAATTTAAAAGAAAACATATCGTTAATAATTATGAGTTAAATAATAATATAAATGTAGATGATTAAATATAAGCAGTAAAGCAGAAAGTTAAAGCAGTAAGCAGTAACAATAGAGGTGTTACCTACCAACTCTATTGTTTTACTGCTTTACTGCTTTGAGGTATGTAATGTAGGTGAAGTGTAAGCAGTAAGCAGAAAGTTAAAACAGTAAAGCAGAAAGTTATAAAGCAGTAAGCAATGAAAAAGTTTTAAAGCTCAAGTAAAGGAAAGTTAAAGCAGTTAAA
Organism: Trachelipus rathkii; assembly: GCA_015478945.1. Lineage (NCBI taxonomy): Eukaryota > Metazoa > Arthropoda > Malacostraca > Isopoda > Trachelipodidae > Trachelipus > Trachelipus rathkii. Next base: position 39,117 of record JABUQX010029442.1, on the reverse strand, counting down.
ATACATGAGTTAAAGCAGTAAAGAAAAGATAGAGCAGTTAAAGCAGAAAACAAAGGATATCAATATTGTTGTCAATGTCTATAAAATTCATTTCTTTCATCTTTGTTATTAATGCTTTTATAGATTTTAAAGTATGTAAAGTATATGTTTTTATATTAAAATTTCGTACAATTGTAGTTAAAATGAATGACTCATAGTTATAGACATCAGTAAACCTAACAGAATATATGTCTATTGTAATTAGACATTACATGGAATTCATAGTTTTTCGATCACGCGGGGATTTTGTGAGCGGGTCTGCGGACGGCACGGCAGGCGGCGGTACGCGGAAATATTGCGTCCTAGCGGGGGCTGACACGCGGCGTAGGGATACGCGGTATAATTTTTAGCGTCACTTATGGAGTCAGAGCTCGAGCGAGCGGTTTTAGCGGATATGAGGCTGGAACCTGCGGACGCGGACTTAGAAACGGTTGCGTTCACTGCTCTTTAACTTTGAAAATAAAGTGCTAAAAATAAATATTTCTGTCATTGTAATAATGTTAATAATAATAAAATATACTTAAATACTTAAGGTATGTAGTGAAGCTACTTCTTATATATATTAAGCATATTGATAATATATACACATATCTCATAATATCTTCAATACCACCTTAGTTACCTAAGGGAGTAACACCACATATATTATCGAGGGCAGCATTCTGGATTCAAGGTGGCGTGAGAAGATGCTTGAAAAAAGGGGTCACATCAGTTGGCACTATGTGGCCTCCACTTGAGCACTATGTGGCACTTCGAAGCTTTGTGTCTATCTTTCATCTTGGCACCACTTTGTCCACCTCATTGGCACTCATATTTTGGCTACTCAATTGGTCCAACCTCACTATTGTACTTTTTACTAGACAGATACGGTATTTCTGATTAATCTTTTAGGAATACACTAATAGAAATAATATCATAAGACTTTCCTTTACCCGTACTCAACATCCCCAAGTCTTACATGGTTACTTGTATATCTAAAACTTGACTCAATGGGATCATGGCCTCTACACTTCAAAGGTTATACTCCGCAAATAGTAGGAGCTAGAAATGAGGTTAAGACATTTTACACTAAAAAAAAAGGGACATAAGTCCCTAAAGGAAGAACAAAAAAATTACCGTGGGTCAAAATTGACCAATAACTGAGAACGATCTCTCAAAGAGAATGGGCAGTGACTAGAGATGTTGACGTGAAGTCAGTTGAGTGTAAAGTAAGTTGTGTCTATGGGGAAAATGTAACGTGTCCATAGTGAAATGCTGTTGTGTGTGTTGTCTCGCTCACAAGCTTGTGCATAGTGAATTTAAAACATCGATCATGTATAAAGTGTTATAGTTCGATGATGTGATGTGTGTAATTGGATTGTCATTGGTGTTGGATCGTGATGGATCTTCCTTACACTTGCAGTAAAAGCAGTTGTGTGTGTGTACTTAGCATCAGACAACTGTGGCAGCCATCACTTTGCAATGACGGATAGGGTGTATCAGATTGTTTTGAGCGGTAGTGCATACATGCGGTGAGACAAGTATAAGGAAAATACGAAAATGATATGTTGACGGTGGGCAGCGTATGTGAGGTGGAATTAAGAAGAAAAGATTTGGCGTGCGCGCCCAAAAATGGACCCATGGTATCCTAGGCAAGGTCAAGGCCGACTATGTCTCATCGATAAAAACACGTTAAAGACATCAAAAAAACGGCTAAGACCCTTAAATTGAAGCATACAAAAATACGCGTGGGCAAAAAATTGATCCTCTGTGTACGGAACAAAATTAGGTGTAGCCTATAAAATAGGGGGCGATGAGATTACAACGGTTTGACTTACGCTATACCGGTTTTATGCATGTACGCCAAACCTCCTTTCTCTCGAAGGGTTGCCAAAAATTAGGGTTGCCAAAAATGTATGAGATGTGTTTTGTAGAGATTGGATGTTATTCTCAAAATAATTACATGCTTTGAAGGTTGCCAAACTAAAAAAATGAAATTTATTGTTAGTTCGTTCAAATAATATTTGTGGTTTCTCAAAAATTGTGAAAGTTAATCTTTCAAGTAAAAGAGGTCAAAAGGTATCAGGAACTGAAAAGCGGTTCAAGAGATAATAATAGATATAAAAAATATGGTCCAAAGAGTCAAAAAATCTCTCAAAAAGAGGTTACAGCGCGTCAAAAAAGGTCAAAGCAAAAAGGTCAAAAAGAGGGCAAGGTCAAGGTCAAGGCCACAAGTTGAGTCGACGATGCGAGTCAAGGTGCCACTTAATAAAGCGTCCAGATTCCCCGTCACGCTTGGTTGGTGACGCGACTTAGGGTTCACGCATGAGTCGAAGAATGGGGCCACCCCTGTGTCATAGCTCTAGAGGCTCAGTTGTGGTTACGAAGGTCAACGTGAAGTCCAAACACACTCTAATTCAAAGGTAACCAAGTAGAGGTATGGGAGACTTTTTTCTAGGTAGGGGATTTATTTCGATAGGTGGTTTTCGTTTGGGTGGTATGTGATTTTTATGGTGTGGGATTTTTTTCGTGCTGCCATAGATTATAGCCTCCCACTACTATAGGGTGGTCAAGGTTTTTAACACAGTTCACCCATGATATATAGGTGAAGCTGCTCTTGGATGTGATTTAGCAGTTTTCTGATTTCTATGTTTGGATCTAATCGCCCATTATTATTATTAATTGGATTACCACTGAGTGGGCAAAGTTTTAAGGAAATAATATTATATTATTTTGATCTCTATATAGTTTTATTGCTCTATTTGTATCTAAATACTCCTCCAAATAGTATATTTAACATATATATATGACTTTAATTTAAAAAATATTAATAGATTATTATAATCTTTTTACTAATATTTTGTTTTCTTTATTATTGACAGTACCCTACTATTATTGTATAAACGTTTTGTCGTTGCTCAACGACCAATACGTTGTTGACGCACGAGTACTCGAAATCCGTTATACGCTCCACACATACAAATTATTGATAATTTATTTTTTTGGTTGCCCATTTTTTTCACAGTTAATTTGATGTAATTTGTTGTAAGGTTTATCATGCAGTAATTAGTGGATAATTTTTAGTTTAAACCGATCTAATAAGCAACTATAATAGTATTATGTATGTGATTTCTATTATAATAATTTCACATAACTCTACATCTCCTTGCAAAATCAACTACTCGCTTGACAAAGTAATATCGTCTTGAAATAGATCGCATTGTGTGATTTGATCTAAGGAATTGCGTATTATGCTCTAGTGTGGTGACGGGGACAAACTTCTATTAGTCAATAGTTCGCCCTAAAATATCTAACTGAGTTTTTCAGAAGGAGAATTAAAATCTTCTATTGAGCACCCATATTTTTTAACTTTAAATGACATCAAAATTATAGGTACTGGAGCATAAGTGCAAGTAGTTAGAATTCATCTAAGGTAAATCCTAAGCTGCGCCTTGCTTGAAACACGTCCTCTCAAGTGCCTCAAAAATTGAGTACTTTTAGTCTGTAGGCGTCGATCCCTTAACAACTACGTCACATACTGCTCATCCATTACGTTCGCTCTGTATCATCAATAAACTATTATATATTCTGTAGTCTCAATAAATATTTTTGCATACAACTTTAACGTTTTTCTACATACATACTCCTTCATACTGCTTGATGTGCTTCTCTCTAAGGACCAAGCCTCTCATATATCTCTCCCGTTTGATTCCACTACATGAATCCATGGAATCGAATAACGTGAAAAGCATGGCACTTCTACATCTTGCTGCGGTCATATACCCTTTTAAAAATACCTTACCGCAATATTTAATTAACTTAATAAACTTTGATTTTAAAGTATTTATACTTAGTAAAACCTGAGTAGCATAGCGTTGAATAATAACTTGATAAAAATGGAACCTCTTATATATTACAACTATAGATTATATATATTGATAAAATTAATTGTAGGTATAATGCATATTAAAAGGGTTAAAGTCATGATTCTCAATGACTGACAAACACTAATGCATGGACAAGGCCTGATCTCCGTTGTACTACGTTTGTGGGTTGCATAAATGTTCAAGGTTATGTATTGTTGGTTGTTTTTTAATATTTTTATATGGAGCACAATTCCAGGCTCTCATCTCTAAACAACAACGAACAATTTAAGCATTTATCTCTTACTCTCCTAGATCAAAGTTTGCATGCATCATGCTTGAAAGATGATTTGTTCGGCATGAAATTGTCAGACCAAAATTAAGGATAAGGAGAACCAGACAAACTCGCCGGTGTTTTGCAGTTGGCGCGTATATAATATAGATGGCCAGGTAACAAAAATTGAGCGGCACTGAGGAATAAATACAAATGGGTTTTTTAAAGCTACTTGAGGAAGAAAGATCTCAATAGCGTTTAATAATTCCAGTGTTTAAAAGCAGAGAATACAAACAAACACTCTTCTTCTCTCCTCACTCAGTCTCTCTACTTCAAAAGCCAATGTGACCATTCTTGTGCTGTCGAAACCACGTCACGATTTGCTCATTTCTCCTTCAGGGGCCCTCAAATATTTCAATAATATTTCGTTGAGTGACAGAGAGTGTGAGAGAGAGGTGGTGGGTTGGGACCTCCACCAATCTTTGTGTTTTAAATACAGGCAATTGCATTTCAATTATTTTGCCAATGTCAATATTTAAAAAGGAAAGAATGAATTTAGATGTAGATAGCATTTACGATGGTTTTTTTTTAATAAAGGCTGTAACGTCACTTTGCGGTTTCTGAATTCCTGTAAACCTTTGTCTCTGTGAGTAAAAGTACGCTACTTTTCCACTCTAAATATGTGATAAACTGGAGGTGTTCTCAACGTTTATTGAAAATGATCAGCGTGCTTAATGTCTATACTCTCTCAGAATCTCATTTTTTTCTTGGCGATATTTCATATTACTGCGTAGTAGAAATGTATCTGATTCATATCTAATAGTGTTATACATGTACTCTCAATACAAATGAAATCTCCTCGGGCAAAAAACCTTAGATATTTTGTTTTCGTAGACAATCAACTTCTGATATTCGACTAAAGCTTGGTCTTTTTCCTTTTCCCCTCGCTAGTTAACTGGACTAAGTTGATTAGATGAGAGCGCTAATCTTCTTCTACAATCCTACATAGTGCTTACATCTAACTTGTTCGGATTTTCACTCGTCTCGCTCTAGTCTTGTCTGGTGTGCTCTAATACTTGCTTCTCGTGGCGAACTCTCCTTCCTCAGCATCAGACCGTCTTAGTGCTCTCTGTTAATTTCCTGATATAATATAGTGTCGACAACAACAACACTAAAAACCGTCTTACACACAAAAAACGTATTCACTCACATCTGACAATAACCAATTTACTTATATGTTCATACTAAGCAGTATATCTAGCGATAATAAGTCCTTTTTCATCTTCTTCCTCTTATATCATCTAGAGAATGGTATAAAACAGAGTTCTCTAATATAAAAAAAAAATTAGACAGAAATTAAATAAGCAATTAAATAGAACTGTAAAAATTAGGAATTTGTTTGAAATGTATTACTATGAGTTTGTCATTCAATAGTTCATAACTTTGTAATGGACGTCTTTTTCATATTCTATGAAGTCATGTACTGTATTGCTGGACATATATGATATCCTGTGCCTCTTTTTAATGTTTACCTGACATTAATATTTATGCGAGAGTGGTTTACAAGAAAAGGTATATACTTTTTCTCTGCTTGACAAGTAATTTTTCTGCTCTGAAAATAGTCAATAAAATATTCGCATTTTACTTGTATAGACCTTGTTTCATATTATATCCATTTTGTTCTGTGACTACTATTTGTAAATGGTTTCGATAGTGATTCTTATTTATTTAATGTTAAGTTTACAAAGATTTGATAGAGTATTATATTTATGTCGCATAATGCGACTCGTACGGAATGTACATGAAGAAAAAGTTTTTGCGTAGATCGATATCGTCCTAATCCAACGTGTTTTGACCTTTGAGTGGGCAAATTATTAAATCCGTGATAAATAGTTTTCGCTAACTTGTGCTATCAGGGACTCTGTAGATGTAAATACATTTGAATGTCAGCGTCACAAAAAAGTTAGCGATAAGACGCTGGCGAGTCATGTACATGTATGTTTACGAAGTACCTCGGTGCAAGCGCACGTGTCATGCTTTGATGAGACAACGCCGCAACCAATTTAAGATCTTCTGAACTTGACCTGGGTGTAGTTATTCTCGGGTAAAGATGAACATGTTTGTTACTCGTAACGTGGTGTGTTCTATATTTCTCGAACTGTGTTTATTTGTCATTGAGTCAGCCATAATTGAAAACTCTATTTAATATTATTTTTTAGATAATATTTATTACTAGTTTGGTGTCGCAATAACATAATATTATTTTGCTACTTGGATTGACATTATATTAAAACAATTACCTTTTATATGTATTCGCCGTCGGCATAATAGGTTTTTCCTCTCTTAGTGCAATTATCATTGTGAACTTAAAGCACACAAAACGTTTAGTAATATATTAACTATTGTTGGAAAGATTGCACTACCAGTTAAATTTAGAATACAGAACTTTGATTTTTTTTTAAATCTTATAATGAAGTTTCATCAAACTAGCTTTCTTATCCTTTGCATTTAACTTAAGAGGATTTGATAGTTATCCATTTGGTATTTAGACATTAAGTGTTATTTTACATTTAAGTAGTGACTATTGTAACAAATTTTAAAGTTTTATATTGTATTAGCGCTCACAATATTTTTCTTTTGCATAAAGTAAGCGTTCGGAAGGGCCATATTAAGTTTTGAATAAACGCAAAAGTTTCGGTCAATTCAACTTTAGATTCACGGTTTTCAATCTTCCGTGTTTTTCTTTGCTTCTATCGTTTGTAGCCATGTCCAAACAGGACACCTATAATAGATAAGTAATTTCTTTTGCGTCATATTTCTCCTCGTTTAACTCGACCAATGCCCACCACTTTCTGTTTGCGTATACCAAAGCCAACAAACATAATAAAGTCTAATACCCAATACAGCGCAATAATATAAGTTGCGACTCTACCTCGTATGGAAGTGGCTCGCTGACCAGCAGATCACTAACCTCGTAGGATTGTCAACTCTGATGAGCTGTAGTTCGCAATGGATAACACAGATGTTGACCAGTGTATTACACTTACATTATTCATCGCAGCTTGATCGTAGTAGGCGCAACCTATTTTACTCCCTTCGCTCACCCCTGTTCCGCCCGGATTTCTATTCCTTATGATCTACCCTCCCATATGTCGCCTCTACATATCGCCCAAGCAGCCGACTCTTGGATATGACTTCCGCACTCCAACAGACCTCCGCTGCAAGTGCAAATGCGCGACGTACCTCTCGTCTTTTACTCAACCTCATCGAACGCCGGCTTTTTGGCTTCTGTGTGTGTGACCATGAGCGCTTGGAAAGGGCAGTCCAGGTCTCTAGCCTATCGCGTAACAGCCAGAGACCTATGTGGGGATCTCTGCCTCAGCACACACACCATCACCGCAGTTGCGGCTCGCCCGCCGCATAATGTATTTAACTACATATCTCCTGAGCTCGCGCTTGTTCTCGCAGCCTCGCGCGCACGCGTCCGGACCGTAAAGCTCTTGTTTCTCGACGAAACCCCTATGCCAGGGAAGTCATAAGATACCTTTGATGAACTGCGGGAGGTCTCGACATCCAGTCCTCTTTGTCGCCATTCTTTCGTTCGCAGTTCGCGTGTGTCTATTTGCAAGTAAAGACATTTCAATGCGATGCAACTTGTATGCGACAGATGGCGGTTTTATAGATATAAGAAGACCCTACATCTATCCACCAATCCTCAATTTTGCGGGCTCGCTCACCCAGTGTCAATAACTAGAAAGATTTGAGATAGGAAATATAAAGCTAAGTCATACAATCTCAGGAGTCTTGAGAAGTGAACTGCGGACGACGTGGATCCATGTTCTCTCTCGCGGACGAGCCTCTCCAACGTGCATAATCTTTCGGTTCCCACATACTTTAGTGAGCCGCATGTCGGCTCGCGCTGCAGTTGCTGCTCGTGTTTGTGCTTGACGAGAACTGTAGGGTAGACTGAGACCAAGTAGCCTCCGGAAAGCGATGGTCTTCGAGATAGTAAGGTTACGAGGATTGTACACTTTGTTGTAATTTTTCTTTTCACCTCGTTATTCCTCCCGTTTTGCCCTAATATTTTAATATCAATTATTAACTTATCATATCTCTCGTTAATGTAGTGTATCAGAGGGCCATTAAGAATTGAGGGGATAAGTATTATAAGGGTTTAGGAAAAAATAATACCCCTACATCGCCTTCTCATAATGTACGATTATATTTTAAGCTAATAAATATTATCATGAACGTCATAAATCGCAAAAGGCGTAAGATAAATAGGTATCCTAGAGTTATATATAGTATGGGACCTCTATAGTATATTAGGTATAGTGAAGACTGTACCCGGTATATAGTTGGTTAGCGGGTAAGACTGATAGACCTTATTATATTATTTATATATATATATAGGTATAGGTGTTGGCTCGGGAACGACACAGCACGCGGATCAGGGTGGCGCGCGGCGCTGCGCGCTGCAGCGCGCCGCGGGGCGCGTGGAAATGCGGTTGTTGCGCCGGGGGTCGACGCGTGGAGAGATTTTTAGCTACTGGGTGCGCGGTGTACGCGGTGGGGCGTCGGGATAGCGTAGAGCTATGTTATTGTGCGGTGCGGGTGCCGACCGGAGGTAGGCAGAAAGGGGCTTTTTGTGGCGATTCGCGGGTTAGTCGCGAGTGTATTGATTGCCGTGCTAAACTCGAGGGTTACGACATTTTTAAAAATTCGTATAGTGATGTAAGCTGAATTATGAATGAGTGACTAGTAGTGTAGTGATATATAGTAAGGTGAGTAAGATAGTCATAAAGTGAGGGTATATAAGTAATGTGGATAAAAAAATTGCAAATGTGATATATAGGTATATATATATATAGGTTTATTAAATGTTGAGTGTATTATAGTACAAATCATGTATAGTATGTGTATGTATTATAATCTACTCGATGTACATTTGATTGACTTAATACAGTACATCATTCTAGGATCATACGGATGTTGTGTGTCTGATAGTCACTCCTACGGTGATGAGCACAAAGACCGCGCCAGGTCGTATCCGTTATTCTAAGTAATTTCTCAGAGTTCTCACTACAGAAAGGGAGATGGCTTGAGTGTGCATCCGGCTGAAAACATATAGGTGAAATGTAAATCACTACGTCAGTGCGGGATTATCGCGGAGGCTGATGATATAAGCAGTATAATATAAAAAATATTAAAATCTTTTTTCTTTAGTTAGTTATCATTTATTATTAATATTAATATTAATATATATAATTATAATATATATATATATATTAATTATAATATATATATTAAATATATATATATATATATATATATATATTTATAATAAATATATTAATAAGTATTATATTAATAATTAATATATATTTATATTAAATATATATATATAGATTTAATATATATTATATATTAATATATATATATATATATTTAACATATATATTAGAATATATTAATTATAATATATATATATATATATATATATTATATAATCGATATAAAATAAATTAATAACATCTACTATTATAAGCTCATACGTCAATTACAATTAATATCTTACTGAATCATCAGTTAGATTACTGACTGCGCTTATCGCTATAGCGTATACGTGATTTTATAATAGCTATCATAGTGTATACTTTCGCGCTACTAGCATACGTCGTATCAACATTGATTAATACGTTAATTGTGAATTATGTCTTATTATTTGTCAGTAGTCTGGATTGATCACCGTCTTCATAATATCTTTTTATATAACATTCTAGCCGTACTAATTTAATGTCTCTTACTCAGTAAACGGATAATTACATTGCTGGTATAATCGTGTACTCGAGTTTTCACAAAATGTGCATAGGGTACACAAGAATAAAGAATGTAAACAAATAAATGATAAGAATATTTAATCTATATAATAGAGAGAGTAGAGAGAATTGTTCTTTTTATATATATTTATAATAACTACATCCATTATTATAGAAGTGAAAATCTTGACAATGTTAAGCTACAGACTTCCTCATTTCAAACATTTGCATTCTTAACATATATGATCAGGGAGTTCTGATATTGAAGACCTATAAGACTTAATGTACAAATTAGGGTTGGCCGACGCACCAGGTGTGGTGCTGTGCGATGCGATGCGATGTGATGCGGTGCGCAAATTCCGGTGTTCGGCCAATCCTAGTACAGATCTTCACATTTCAATATATTTGTGTTCGAAACATATGTTGTCAGGAATTACTTATTTTGAAAGCTTACGAGACTTAACGTACAGACCTCCTTATTTCAAAGTGTTGACATTCAAAAGACATGTGATCAGGATCTACTGATTTGGATAGAATACATGCCCTAATATTGTTCAAACCACCGCATTATTCAGGTTCTGCTGACCTTGAAGGCAGACAAGACATATTTAACATCATAACAACAATTTACAACTCTAACATGAATTGTGAACGTCAGGAATAACCTTAAAATAATGAATGGCTTTTTAAACATAGAGAAACACACATATTTACAAGATATAGATGGAAGCAGAATACGGGAGGGGGAGTTGACCAGAGATCGGTGATAGGCTATTTCATTTCATCAGATAAGAGGATAGTGAGTAACGTGAAGGCAATTCTTGGTGTTTCTTTGAACACAGATCATCGGATGATAGTGAAGAAGGTTAAAGGGAAAAACTTCAGAAAACAACCTGTGTAAAAAGAACAGAAAGATAATGAATGAGTCTAAGAGAAAAAGAAGCAAGAACAGAATATTAAAGAAGGATAAATAAAAAAATTAGTGGATGTGGGAGAGTGGAGAGGAGGGGTGGTCCAGGGTAGGGGAGTGTCTGAAGGACGTAGCGGTGGAGGTGCTGTAGAGGATTATATGAGAGGATGAAAGAAGAGGCATACACCGTTGTGAACGGAGGAGGTAAGGGAAGCGATAAAACAAAAAAGATGAGAAATGGGCTAACGAGAAGGACACCGGAAACGAGAAGGGAGTATGTAATCGCAAGAAATGATGCGATGGTCTAGCAAAATCATGCGGCAAGGATAAAAAGAAGTTAAATAACATAAAATGCGAAGGGAGAGGTGATGGTAACGGCGGAGGAAATAAATGAGAGATGGATTGGATATTTTGAGTCTTCGTTGAACGTGGAGAGTCAGGCCAGAGTGCTAGGGAAGGATGGTGATTTGCGGATGCAAGAGGTTTAGGAGGAGGAGTATACAGAGCAAGATTTCGAGAAGGCTGTTGAGAGGATAAAAAGAGGGAGGAGGCCTGGTGAGGATGGTGTGGGAGGGGGTTGCTCATACAAAGAAGTATGCCATAATGCTGCTGAAAAGGTGCTGGAGGAGTGGGAGCGTGCAGGAGGAGTGGGGGAGAGCAATAATCGTGCTGATATATAAGGAAAGGGAGGTCATGGTATTTATGAAAATTACAGGGGCATATCCCTGATAAATCATATGAAATATGAAATAAGAAATATGGAATATGAAATATGAAAATGTGAAAGATAGAGAGAAGACTGAGAAGGAGGATAGAAACAAAGTTAGGAGAGGAGCAGCATGGGTACAGGAAGAATATGGAAACAACTAATCTGGTCTTTAGTTTAAGACAGATTGTAGAGAAGACGTGGAAATTCAATGTTTGGGTAAGCGTGGCCTTCGACAATTTACAAAAAAAAAACCTTGATTTGGCACCAAGAGATAGGCTGTGGGGATGTCTTGAGGGGGAATATAGTTTCGGGGAGAATGATAAACGCAATTAAGAGTTTGTACGAGGTGTGTATATGGAAGATGAGGGCGAGACATGAAAATGAGAAGTGGTTTCAAGTGAGGACGAAGGTGAAGCAGGGGAGTGTATTATCACCCCTGTCTTTTTATTGCATACTTAGATAGAGTTATAAGTAATTTTAAAGCAGTATGTGGTAATAACAATGAATGGGTATTTTTACATATGCCAACGATATCGCTTTATAAAGCTTGAAGGAGGAGGATATTGAAGAGGGAATTGAAAGATGGGATGTTTCTTTCGAGGAGGGAGGCCTGAAAATGAATAAGAAGACGGTGGTTAGAGAATAAATAGAGGGAAAATAGGGAAGTTTTAAATATCCAGGTAGATGGAAGTAACATAAAAGAGGTAGAAAGTTTTAAATATGTAGGAAGTGTGTTCGAAATAGGGGTCGAGTAGGGGAAGATATTGCCGAAAGGATAGGTAAATACGGAAGAAGAGTGAACGTTTCTTATATTTTGCTGAAGGATCATAATGTGCCCTTGCAGGACATTTTTAAGAATGTTTTGACGCCCATATTAATGTATGGTGCGGATATTTGGAAAGCAAACCCAGTTACAAGAATCAGAATACAGGCAGCGGAGATGAGGGCCTTGAAGGTAATGTTGGGAAAGAGCAGAGAACATAGAGTAAGGAATGATGTGCGATGAAAGTTAAGATTGAAAAGGCCCAACTGAGGTGGCTGGGACATCTAGAGAGGATGGGGGAGGTGAGAGTGGCGGGGAAGGTTTTGTTGGGAGCAGAGGTCGGAAGCAGGAGACTGAGGAGGAGGCCGAGAAGAAGGTGAAGAGACGAAGTAGTTGAAGTTAGAAGTAAGGTTTATATATATATATATATATATATATATATATATATATATATATATATATATATATATATATATATATATATATATATATATATATATATATATATATATATATATATATATATATATATATATATATATATATATATATATATATATATATATATATATATATATGAAGAGAGAAATATAGTTATATATATATATATATATATATATATATATATACTGCTATATATATATTTATAGAGAGAGAAGAGAGAGAGAGAGAGAGAGAGAGAGAGAGAGAGAGAGAGAGAGAATTCAAAAAGTGGTTAAATATTATCGCCAATATATGTATAGTAAACAAATTAACCTTAACTCTCTGCAACCACGAACTAAACCTATGTAATTTGAATAATAAAAACGCAAAACAATAAAATGATTTAACAAAGACTTTAAAAAAGAGAGCTAAGATTAAAAGTAAACAGACACCAAGCTTTCGACCCCTACACCTGGAGGTCTTTATTCAAGGACTTATAAACCATAAAAGAGGAATAAATTCTAAAATGAGCACTGTCCACTGAACACTGAAGCTGTCCTTGGGTTGATAAAACTAACATCGCGCTTACACGCACATACACATACACACACGCACACACATACGTTTATATTATTATATTATTTTCTTTTTGCATCGCTATCAAATTTCCCGTATTTGCCATATGTAAATTTTCTTTCCGAACCATTTCATCCATTATAAGTTCTATTTTTGTATTAAGCAAATTGAACTCTTTAATGAGATCCAATTTGTATCTCACGTGAGATGCATCTAAACATAGGCGCACACACACGCACACAACACCTACACACACACACCTACACACACACACACACATACACACACACACCTACACACACACACAAAGACAACAGGCAAACACACAAGAATACATACTCATAATTACAGAAAATATTTGTTGGGGAGGACTTAAGCGCCGTTCGATATTGCAAAATTACACTCTAATAGGATTTGGGGTTATAAGGACTAGTTGGAATATTATTCTGCACTCTGATACTTAATTGTTCTTCCCTTTTGAGTCTCTTTACACAGAAACAACAAAGGAGTGTCTATAAATGTTGTGTCTATTAGGTGTTTCTTTCTAAGTTCTTTACACCACACTAGCACTATCTATTCACACACATACCCGAACTCTTTCCAAACTTTCAGAGAGAAATTTGCGAAAGCAAACGTAGCCTTAGAGAAGCCAGAAGGCAGCGACTTTTAAAAAATAGTACGTCATCCATTCCTACCCCCATTAACACAGTGGATCTGAAGGCATCCGGAAGTGTGGGTTTTATATAGTTTATTGATATATTGAAATTGTATAAATATTAAACTATATAATATAAAATTGGAATTTTGCTACTCTGAATAAAAATTTTCAATTATTGTTATTATTATTATTATTATTATTATTATTATTATTATTATTATTATTATTATTATTATTATTATTATTATTATTATTATTAGTAGTAGTAGTAGTAGTAGTAGTAGTAGTAGTAGTAGTAGAAATAACGTATGTAAAAATGAATCTCATGTGGTGAGTAAGATTCGCTCGATTCTTTTAGACTCTCTACAGTAATTCCTCTTCTCGATGAAGAATTAAAAGTTTAAAAAAGTATTTGCAATAGTAGTTGTAGTAGTAGTACAATAGCACAGTAGTAGTAGCAGTATTAGTAATAACATTAGTTGTAGTAGTAGAAGTAGTAGTAGTAGTAGTAGTAGCACTATTATTATTATTATTATTATTATTATTATTATTATTATTATTATTATTATTATTAGTAGTAGTAGTAGTAGTAGTAGTGGTAGTAGTAGTAGTAGCTTGCTTGGCTGTAATAGAAGTTTTTTGTAGTAGTAGTAGTAGTAGTAGTAGTAGTAGTAGTAGCAGCAGCATGTTTGGCTGTTTTTTTCCTTTCTAATTATGTTTTTTATTTTATTTTTCATTCTTTTCATGAATTGCAATTCCTTCACTCTAAAACTTTCTACAATTCAAGAATTTTATGAAATTCTTTCCTTTCTATCGCGTGTTTCTCTTTGAAATTCATTTCACGGAAAATCAAACGTCGATCCTGACTCTATTGCTTGTCATAAAAGGGTGCCAAAAAGATAATAGAGAGAGAGAGAGAGAGAGAGAGATTTGGATATAGTAAGATTAAAATATTAACAAATGAGAAAAAGAGAAGTATTATGAGGATAAAAACAGGAAATAAATACATAAAGAATTGGAAGAGAAAGTGAGAGACAAAAATATAAGATATATATATAAATATATATATATATATATATATATATATATATATATATATATATATATATATATATATATATATATATATATACTCCCATATCTTGGGAAACATATGCTAAAGGAAGATGAAGAAGAAGAAGAAGATATATATATTAGTGATGGGACGATTAAGAATTTTTGACGATGACGATGACGATGACGATTATAGTAAATTTCGACGATGACGATTTATTGAAAAAAGTATATTTTAAAAATTTATATTATTTTAATAAATTTAACAAATTCTTGATTCTCCTACTGCTAAAACTTTTAGGTCTTTTGACAAAATATGTATCAGGTAACTTCTTCAAATCTGCCTTCACTCATCTTTAAAATAAAAACTCTTTCTGAAAATTTTGAAGCTTCCGGTCTCTTTTTTTTCTATTGATTCTCCTTTGACAACTCTGATATCCCTCCCTCCACCCTTTCTCCTTTTATATGTTTCATGTAAATACCTTAAATTGCACTGGATGCAATCATTTATAAAGGTAAAAAAGGCAAGATTACCGAATGACATTCCTTTCCGTGTTTTGAGGATCTGTTATTGAGATTATCTTACGGCTGTCTTCGTTTAAATCTTCTTCTTCGTTATAGAATATTCAGTCAGATCCGAAAAATCAGTCGGTTCCGAAAAATGTAGCTGTTCTCAAGAACCTTATGATTATGATTATGATTATGATTATGATTATGATTATGGTTCCGAAAAAGGTAGCCGTTCTCAAGAACCTTATGATTTTATTGATATTTCGGAGTTATATTTTGTCCAATTTTTGTATTATTTTTAACTCTCATTTTTCCTTCTTTCTGTTCATTAGTGTAATTTTTACCTTTCTGATCTATGGTATTTTGACTTAATTAATGGACCATAGGCAGTGTTGTGAGGCGGCACTTGACTTTAATAAGTCAGTTCTGTCATTTGTTTTCCTTCCTTTTTATTCCTCCTCCTCTCTTCTTACTTATGAATTTTCTATAATATGTGCTTCGTAAGTTTTATTTAATTAACATGGTTTTTCATTGTCAGTTGACGATGAGATGATTTCTTTATTCTGTGTTAAAAAACATGTGCGTAAGTTTTGTTTCATTTTTAGCTTTATTTTAACATTTCATTAAAGATCTTCCGATCTATTCTTCTATCTCTATCCATTCTTATGGCAACAAAATGTCTCTTAATTTTTCAACTTATTTCAAATCTGATCTCTCCTTTAAATCTAAGAAGTTCTCGATTTCAAAAATTCAAATTTCTGAAGCAGTTTTGACTTTTTTTTAAAAATTTAAAAAGATTCTAATTTAAATTAAGTTTAGTGTTATTGAAAGCTTGGACCTACTAATATAATCATGTTATATAAAAGACAAATAATTCTGAAATTAATAAAATACCTCATTTAAAAATCAACTTCATCATAAGAATCCTCTGTGAAGATCTTTAACTCTTTTCCATTGAAAACTTCTTTCTCAAAATGCTAAAAATCCCGTTAAAAATTTTAAGAATACCCAAATAATTTCAAATGTTTTAAATTAGGAAAAAAAAACGTACTTTAAGATTTCTAAATTTTGTAATGGGAATTTAAGCAAAGCCCTAATTTTAAGTAAGTTAAATTTTTTATTAAAACATTTTTCACAACTAATGAAATAATAAGATGCAATATCGATTAATATTGAAATTTTCGGTAAAAATACAATGATTTAATATCGTTAAACAATTAAAATTTTTATTTCTGTTTTTAAAATGACATTTCATTGAGACACATTACCATTTCGAATGCTGAAAATAACTCATTTAAAACTCAACTTAAGATTTAACATAATTAAATGTTGTATTTGTTTTAACTTACCTTCAACATCATTATTTTGTAATCTGTAATTTATCCAAACACGTTAATTGTATAATGGTAAATTTTTTACTAAAACATATTTTCACAAATTAATGAAATAATTTGTAGTATAAAAAAAAAATTAATTTCATTAAAATAACGTCAATTCTAAGACACCCTGAAACATTTGATTAAGTCGTTTATCTTCTTTTTGTAGTGATTTGAATGGAAACAAAATTGCTTCGTAAATGTGATTGTACCTTCCCCTTCAAGTGGGAAGGGCCAAATAATTCAAATGTAATTGGTCCGGATCCTTACTTTTAAGAGTTCTAAAATTTTAATGTGAAAATTAAGAAAAGCGTAATTTTAGAAAGTTAAATTTTATTAAAACAGTTTATCACACACGAATTAAATATTTGTATATAAACAAATATGAAGTCTTCAGTTTAAAAACTCACATTAAAACAACCTATAACATTAAAATTCTCTTTTTGCTGCTGTTATGAAATTGCATTTCATTATGAAACACTATATTTTTTTAAGCTGAATAATACGTTGAAAAACTAGTCTTAAGATTTAGAATTGTTATATCGAATAAGGAATTTAAGAAAATCGTTGGTATAAAATTCTAAATTGGACATGTGAAAATTTAAGCTACGTTACTTTTAGAAGATGTAAGATTTCTTGGAAAAGGTTTTTAAAACTAATGTTAACATTAGGTATGGTATATAAAACAAATATTAAAGAAATTTCATTTACAAAACGTCAATTTAACACCTAAAACTTATTAATAAAATTCGCTTTTCTGCTTTTGAAATTACATTTATTTCATCGAAACACATTATTTTTTCAATATGCTGAAAATCCCCGTAAAAAAACTCAATTTTAAGAATACCAAATAATTTCAAATTTAAATTTACTTTGAAAAAATCGTACTTTTAACAGTTCTAAATTGATAATGTGAAAATTAAAAAAAGCGTAAATTTAGAAGCTATAATTTTCTTATTAAAAACAGGTTTCACAACTAATGAAATATTTGGTATATAAAAACAAATATTGAAATTTCATTAAAAAACGTCAATTTAAGACCTAAAACTATGAATAAATTCTCTTTTCTGCTCTTTTAAAATATGGCATTTCAATGAAACACAATTATTTTCCAAATGCTGAAAATACCTACCCCATCAAAGTTTTAAAGATTTAACAAAAATCTAAAGGGTTTACAGTTTACTTTAGGATTATTGCTTTCATTAAAAGGTTCTAATTTGTAATGGAAAATTTAAGCAAAAGCGTAATTTTAGAATTAAAATGTTATTAAAACAAGTTTTCACAAACTAATGAAATATTTGGAGCTGGAATATAAGTAATTATTGAAATTTCATTAAAAAACGTCAATTTAAGGGGAACACCTAAAGCAAATTATAAATTCTCTTTTCTTCTTTTTGAAAATTGCATTTCAATGAAAAACACATTATTATTTCAAATGCTGAAATAAGACCGTTAAAAACTCAATTTAAGATTACAAATAATTCAAATGTTGAAATTTGGAAATTCTTGGATTTAGATTTCTAAATTGTTAATGTAAAATTTAGAAAAAGCGTAATTTAGAATTAAAATTTTTTATTAAACAGGTTTTCACAAACTAATGAAATATTTGGTATATAAAAACCAAATATTGAAAATTCCTTTACTTGAGTCTTTAACCACCATAAATGAATAGTAATCAATTACTTTTTTTACTTGTAGCTAAAGATTTCAATGAACACATTATTTTTCAATGCTGAAAATACCGTTATAAAAACTCAATTTTAAAAATTTACCAAATAATTTCAAATGTTGAAATTTAGGAAAAATTCGTACTTTTAAGATTTCAAATCTAAGGTAAATTTAAGAAAAAAAATCGCATAATTTAGAAGTTAAATTTTTTATATTTAAAACAGTTTTCACAAACTAATGAAATATTGGGTATTAATAAAAACAAATATGAAATTTACATTTAAAAAAAAGTCAATTTAAGACATTCTAAAACTATTACATAAATTCACTTTTCAGCTTTTGAAATTGCATTTCAATGATAACACATTATTTTATTCAAAATGCTGAAAATCCCGAAAAACTCAATTTTAAAACAATACAATAATTTCAAATTTGAATTTTAGGAAAATCGTACTTTAAAGATTCTAAATTTTGTAATGTAAATTTCAAGAAAAAGCGTAATTCTAGAGAATTTAAAAAAATGTTTTATTAAAGCCATTTTTAAAAAGTAGTAAACACATAATTATAAAAACAAATATTGAGTATTTTATTAAAAAACGTCAATGTAAACACCTAACACACCCCTATTAATAAATTCTCTTTTCTGCTTCTTTTTGAAATTGCATTAAATGAAACACATTATTCTTTTCAAATGCTTAAAATACCGTTAAAAAACTCAATTTTAAGATTTACCAACAATTAATTTCAAATGTTGAAAATTTATAAAAATCTTAAATAGATTTCTAAATTTTAATGTTAAAATTTAAGAAAAAGCGTAATTTTTAGAAGTTAAAATTCTTTCATTAAAACAGGTTTTTCACAACTAATGAACATTATGGTATTATAAAAACAAATATTAAACATTCAATAAATGACAATCGATTGAACACCTAAAGAATATAAATAAATTTACTTTCTGCTTTTTGAAAAGATATTCAATGAAACCAATTATTTTTTTCCAATGCTGAAAATACGTTAAAAATCAATTTTATTAACAAATAATTTTCAAATGTTGAACAAAAAACTTTAGTAAAATCGTCTTTTAAAGATTTCTAAATTGTAATGTGAAAATTTAAGGCAAAGCGTAATTTAGAAGTTAAATTTTTTATAAAACAGGTTTAACAACTAATGAAATATTTTTGGATATATAAAAAACAAATATTTGAAAATTCATTAAAAAAAAAACGTCAATTTTAACACCTAAAAACAATTAATAAATTACTTTTCTGCTTTTTCAAATGGCACAAATGGAACACATTATTTTTTTCAAAATGCTGAAATATACCGTTAAAAACTCAATTTTAAGACTAACCAACGTATTTCAATGTTTGACAATTTAGGAAAAATCTTACTGTTAAGAGTTCTAAATTTTGTAATGCGAAAATTTAAGAAAAAGCCTAATCTTAGAATTAAATATTATTTTATTAAAACAGGTTTCACAACTAATGAAATATTTGGTATATAAAAACCAAAATATTGAATTTCATTAAAAAAAAGTCAATTTTAAGACAATCTAATACTATTAATAAATTCACTTTTCAGCTTTTGAATTGCATTTTCAATGAAGGTAGAAATTTTTTAAATGCTGAAAATCCGTAAAAAACTCAATTTAGAATACCCAAATAATTTTAAATGTGAAATTTAGGAAAAATTGTACTTTTTTAAGATTTCTAAATTTGTAATCGTGAAAAATTTAAGAAAAAAGCCGTAATTTAGAGGTTAAAAATTTTTCATGTAAAACAGTTTTCAAACTAATGAAATTAATTTGGTATTATAAAAAACAAATATTGAAATTCATTAAAAAACGTCAATTTAAGGACACCTAAACAATTAATAAATTCTCTTTTTTCTGCTTTTTGAATATTGCATTTCAATGAAACACATTATTTTCAAATGCCTAAATATACCGTTAAAAACTCAATTTAATGATTAACCAAAATAATTTCAAATGTTGAAATTTATGAAAAATCGTACTTAAAGAGTTCTAGATTGAAAGAATGGAAAATTTAAGAAAAAGCCGTAATTTTTAGAAGTTAAAATTTTTTATTAAAACGTAGGTTTTCACAACTAATGAAACATTTGGTTATATAAAAACAAATATTGAAAATTCATTAAAAACATCAATTTTAGACACAAAAATAGTAATAAATTTACTTTTCTGCTCTTTTAATAGCAACTAAATAACACATTATTTTTTCAAATGCTGAAAATACCGTTAAAAACTCAATTTAAGATTCTACCCCAATAATTTCAAATTTGAAAATTTAGTGGAAAAATCATACTGTTAAGATTCAATTTCTAATGTTGAAATTTAAGAAAAAGCGCTAATTTTAGAAGTTATAATTTTTTAATTAAAACAGGTTTTTACACAACTAATAAAATATTAGGTATATTAAAAACAAATATTAAACATTCATAAAAAACGTCAATTTTAGAGACACCTAAAAACTATTAATAAATTCATTTTCTGTTTTTTGAAATAGGGCATTCCAATGAAACTACAATTTTTTTCAAATGCTGAAAATCCCGCTAAAACTCAATTTTAAGAATTACCAATAATTTTCACCTGTTTAAGATTTAGGGATATCCAGTAATTTTAAGATTTTAATCAAATGTTGTAAATGTAAAAATTTATTCAATGCCTAATTTTAGAAGTTTAATTATTTTTTAAAACAGGTTTTCACAACTAAAGAAATATTTGGTATATAAAAACAAATACTGCAGTTTAAGAAAAAATCGCGAATCGAAGACACCTAAAACTATTAATAAATTCTTCTTTTCTGCTTTTTGAAAATAGCCATTTCAATGAAAACACATTATTTTCAAATGCTAAAAATCCCGTTAATAAATCTCAATTTTAAGATTAACAAATAATTTCAAAGGTGAAGATTGGACATAGTAGTCTCGGAATATCCTTTGTAATGTGACACGTGTGTGCAACAGTGTATATGCAGTACTTGGGTGACATTTTATCATCTTCATAAATTCTTTTTAGCAGTCTATGAATAAATATTTGGTATTATAAATACAGTGAAGGAGATTTCATAAAAACGTCAATTTAAGACACCTAACACAATTAATAATTCTCTTTTCTTGCTTTTTGAAATTGCATTTCAATGAAACAGTTATTTTTTCAAATGCTGAATAATACCGTTAAAAACTCAATTTTAAAGATTTATTACCAAATTAATTCAAATGTTGAAATTTGGGAAAAATCGCACTTTTAATATTTCTAAATTTTGTAATGTGAAAATTAAGAAAAGCGTAATCTTTAAAGTTTAAAATAATTTATTAAAACTGTTCGTAACAATAGAAAAGCAATCTTATGTTTATGAACAAAACAAAAGATGACGAAAGCACTTTCATTAGAAAAGTGATCGATTTTTGAGACCTAAAAATATTATAAATTACTTTTTTTGCTTTTGAAAATAAGGATTTCAAGAAACACATTATTTTTCAAAATGCTGAATAATACCGTTAAAAACCACATTTTATAATATTTACCAAATACTTTCAATGTTGAAATTTAGAGAAAAATCTTACTTTAAGAGTTCGTAATTTTTTAATGTGAAAATTAAGCAAAAGCGTAATTTTAGAAGTATAAATTTTTATTAAAACATTTTCAAACTAATGAAATATTTGGTACTTATAAAAAACAAATATTGAAATTCATTAAAAAAAAGTCATACTTTAAGGACATCTAAAACTATTAATACATTCACTTTTCTACTTTTTAAATTGCATTTCAATGAAACACATTATTTTTCAAATGCTGAAATCCCGTTAAAAACTCAATTAAGAATTACCAAATAAATTTCAAATGTTGAAATGTATGGAAAATCGTACTTTTAAGAGTTCTAAATTTGTAATGTGAAAATTTAGCAAAAGCGTAATTTTAGAAGTTAAATTTTTTTATAAAACAGGTTTTCACAACTAATGAAATATTTGGTATATAAAAACAAATATTGAAATTTCATTAAAAAACGTCAATTAAGACACCTAAAACATTAATAAATTCTCTTTTCTGCTTTTTGAAATCTGCATTTCAATGAAACACAATTATTTTTTCAAATGCTGAAAATCCAGTAAAAAACTCAATTTTAAAGATTTAACAATAATATTCAAAATGTTGAAATTTATTAAGAAAATCTACTTTTAAGACGTTCTAAAATTTGTAATGATGAAAATTAAGAAAAAGCTCGTAATTTTAGAAGTTTAAAATTTTTATTAAACAGGTTTTCACAAACTAATGAAATATTTGGATTAAAAATACAAAATATTGGAAATTTCATTAAAAAAGACACCGTCAATTTAAACACCTAAAACTATTAATAAATTCACTTTTCTGCTTTTTAAAATTATGGAAATGAAAACACAATATTTTTTCAAATTCGCTGAAAATACCGTTTTAAAACACTCTATTTTAAGATTTACCAAATAATTCAAATGTCGAGAAATTTAGAAAAAAATCGTACTTTTAAGATTTCTAAATTTTAATAGTGAAAATTTAAGAAAAAGCGTAATTTTAGAAGTTAAATGTTCTTTTTTAAAACAGGTTTCACAACTATGAAATATTTGGTAGATAAAAAACAATATTGGAAAATAAATTTTTAAAAAACGTCAACTTTAAGACACCTAAACAATAAATAAATTCTTTTCTGCTTTATAAATTGCATTTCAATGAACACATTAGTTTTTTTTCAAATGCTGAAAATACCTTAAAAACTCAAATTTTAAGATTACCAAATAATTTCAAATGTTGAAATTTAGGAAATAACGTACTTTTAAGAGTCTAAATTGTATTGATAAATTAAGAAAAAGCCGTAATTTTTTAGAAGTTATTAATTTTTATTAAAACAGTTTTCAACAACTAATAACAATATTAGTACATGATCCCTTTATCTAAAAATTTCATTAAAAAAACGTCAATTTAAGACACCTAAAACTTTAATAAAATTTCGCTTTTCTGCTTTTTGAAATAGCATTTCAATGAACACACATTTAGTTTTACAAATTACTGAAATACCCGTTAAAAACTCATTTTAAATACAGCAAATTTAATTTCAAAATTTTGAAATTTATAGGAAAAATTCGTACTTTCTAGAGTTCTAAAATTTTGTAATTGAAAATTTAGAAAAAGCGTAATTTAAGAAAGTTTAAAATTTTTTTATTAAAACAGGTTTTCAACAAACAATGAAATATTTGGTATATTAAAAACAAATATTAAATTTCATAAAAAAAAAGTCAATTTTAAGACATCTAAAACTATTAATAATTCACTTTTCAGCTTTTGAAATTGCATTTCAATGAAAACACATTATTTTTTCAAATCTAAATTTCCGTAAAAAACTCATTTTAAGAAATACCAAATTATTTCAAATGTTGAAATTTAGAACAAATCGATACTTTTAAAGAGTTTCTAAATTCTGTTAAATGTGAAAAAATTTAATGAAAAAGCGTAATTTTAGAGGCTTAAAATGTTTTATTAAAAAGTTTTCACAAGAGTAAAGAAAATATATTGGTATATAAAAACAAATATTGGAATTTATTATAATAAGACGTCAATTTAAACACCAAAACAATACTAAGTAGGTATTTCTGCATTTGAAATTGTCTATCGTTGACACAACTCAGCTTTTTCAAAAATGCTTAAATATACCTTTGATAAACACATTTTAAGATTTACCAAATAATTTCAATGTTGAATTTAGAAAAAATCGTACTTTAAATTCAAATTTATGTAATGTGAATATTTAAGAAAAAGCATAATTTAGAAGTTAAAATTTTTTATTAAACACATCGTTTCACAACTAATGATGAAATATTTGGAATATAAAACACAAATATTGAAAATCAATAAAAAAAAAACCATCAATTTTAGGACACCTAAAAATATTTAATAAAATTTATCTTTTTCTGCTTTTTAAAATTCATTCCAATGAACAATTATTTTTTCAATGCTGAAAATACCGTTAAAAACTTAATTTTAAGATTTAACAAATAATTTTAAATGTTGAAATATTGGAAAAATAGCACTTGTATTTAAGACTTCTAATGTTGTAATGTGTAAATTTTAAGCAAAAAAGCGTACGTAATTTTAGAAGTTAAAATTTTTTATTTAAACAGGTTTTCACAACTATGAAAATATTTGGTAATAAAAACAAATACTTGAATATATTCATTAAAAAACGTTCAATATTTACACTAAAAAATATTATAATAAATTTACTTTTCTGCTTTTTGAATAGCATTTGAACGAAACATTATTTTTTTCAAATGCTGAAATACCGTTAAAAACTCAATTTTAAGATTACCAAATAATTTCAAATGTTGAAATTTAGGAAAAATCGTACTTTCAAGAGTTCTAAATTTGTAATGTGAAAATTTAAGAAAAAGCGTAATTTAAAGTTAATTTTTTTTAATTAAAACAGGTTTGGTAACTCGTGGTTAGTGTAAGGCTTTACTTTAATACCAAATATTTTGAAATATTCACATTTAAAAAAAAAAAGTTAATATATTTTAATTTATTTGAAAATTGATTTACCGCTAGCTAAAATGCATTTCATGAAACACATTTATTTTTTGATCAAATTGCTGAAAATCCGCTAAAAAAACTTCAATTTTAAGATATTATCCAAAATAATTTTTCAAATGTTGTGGAAATTTACGAAAACATCAATGTGTTCTTCAGATGATGCTTCAGATTCCTTTGTTTCGTCCCGAATTTTCGAACAAAAAAGGGGCGTAATGATCTAGCCTTATAATATGTTTATTTGTAAAACATGGATTCACCAACATAATTATGTGTGACGAAAACAAAAGTTACTTACCAAAAGGCAATATCATTTTGGAGTATTTGGGAAAAGATGAATATCTCACTTAACGTATTATCTTAATCTAAAAACACTCGACTCATATTCAAACTCAAAATCATAAAATGTCTACTTCTACCCATATTTTGACTTTTCCTTACACGTTTTCTCAGACGCAGGCATGGATTGAGCCTCTTATTAACCCAACATTACTCTCCTATTTATCAGGAAAAACTACAGAAGCACCTACACCAATTTTTGTTTTAGATCCGTTAGTTAACACTGTTAGAATTGAGCAATTTTCAATGAAACACGCATTATTATACTCACAATATTTAATAATACACGTTAAAAACTCAATTTTAAGTTTACAAATAATTCAAATGTTGAAATTTAGAGAGTACAATAATTATTACTGTTTAAGATTTCTAAAATTATGTAATGTAGAAAATTTAGCGAAAAAAAACTCCCTATAAAAAAGTAAAATTTTTATTAAAACAGGTTTTTCACAATCTTAATAGAAACAGTTTGGTATAATAGCGAAAAACAAATATTGAAAAGTTTCGAGTAAAAAAAACATCAATTCTAGACACCATAATATATATAATAAATTTACTTTATCTGCTTTGTGAAAGATAAGCTATTCATACAACACAATCTATTATTCTCTCACCATGACTGGTGGCACAAGTTATATTACCGTTAAAAAACTCAATATTTATAAATTTAACAAATATTAATGGTCAAATTACTTGCACCACAATTTATAGGCAACAAATCGTACAGTTTTAGAGATTCCTAGATCATATGCTTAATGTGAAAATTTAAGAAAAGCGTAATTTGTAGAATTGAGATAATACTCTATTTCTTTGAAATGTTTGTCAACTAAATTGAAAATATTGGTAATATTAAATAACAAACAAAAAAAATGATGAATAAATATGCTAAATAGTACACACAGTTCAATTTTAGACACACCTACCTAAGATTAATAACATATGTTCTCATTAAAAAAAAGTCAATCACAAGAGACACAAAACGTTCTTTGGTCTTTCTCTATATCCTCTCTCCATGCTGCTGAAATAGATTCACTGGACCACAATAATTTTCAAATCGTAATATAGTGAATATAAAATCCCTTATGAGAGAAACTAATTTATAAAGATATTAGGATGGTATAAATGGAAGTCATATAAATATAGAGAGCTAATAGCAAAAATATAGAAAAAATCGTTACTTTTAAACGAAGATTCATAAAAACAATGCTTCATATGTGAAATTAAGAAAAGCTAATTTTAGGAAGTTAAATTTTTTTATTAAAACAGTATTTCACAACTAATGAAAATGAAAATAATTGTATATTAAAAACAAAAATATATAATTTTCCACTTAAAAAAAGTCTTATATTTATAACATCTAAAACTATTAATAATTACACTTTTCATCTTTTTGATGTTGTGAAACAAGGAAACAAATTTTTTTTCATTCATTCAAATCCCAGTAGTAAAAAACTCAAATAATAAAAACATTAACACAAATGAAATTTTTACAATGTGTGAGTTTATTTTATATTGTAAGAGATGTCTAGTGTACTTAGAGAAAGTTAAACATTAATTAATGAGTATACATTTTATAGAAGGTAAGGTGTGAGTAGTGTAACAAGAATGTTTATTAAAAAACATGCCTATATTTACCAGACAACTACTAATTAATTAGATGTTAGAAACGACTTATTATAAAAAAATATTAAATTGATTATTTCATATATATATTCAAAATAATTATAAGGACACCATCTTAACAACACTATTTCTCCTCTCTCTCCTTATACTATGCCTTTGTATAATTTTCTAATTTCAGATGAAAATCATTTGCTTAAAATACCGTTTACCAAAACTCATAACTTTTAAGATACCCAAATTAATTTCAAATGTTAAATTAGGAAAACCCTCCGTGATGATAGTTATTCAAATTTGATAGATCGATGAAAAAAAGATCTCAAGACACGCAATGATAATTTACAGTCTCAAAATTTTATTAAAACAGGAGGTTTATCCACCATAACTAATGAAATCTTTAAAACCACACCAGAAGACAATAATGAAAAAATTAACTAATTAAAAAAAACATTCGTGATAGGAGAAACCACCATATAATGTTGTGAATAAAATTTTACTTATAAACTTGCTATAATTTTGTGAATTTAGTGTATGAATTTAATACAATCACTTAAAATAATTGTAACATCTACTTATATAATAATATCCTAGTTGTAAAGGCTAAATATATATAAAAGAACTAAAGATAAATAATATATTACAAATATAAAAAAAATTAGAAACTTATAAACGCGTACTTATAAATGAGTATACTAAAAATTACCGTAACCCCCTTATATGTAAACTAGTGAAAGCAAAAGAAACCACATTGGGTTTTTAAAAGTGTATCTAATAAAAAAAACAATGTTATCATTCGCTTTGGGTGACTCATTCCAGGTTTAAAATTTTATCATACAAATAAAATAATTGACCCAACTACATGATTTAGATGCAGTTATTCATCGGAAGAATACTACGACAAATATTAAATACAACCACTCTGTTTAACTATATGTGCAAAATAGAGATATTATCATAGTGGAACACAATTACTCTTCTCTCAAATGCTGTAATCCTTTTATACAACTCTCATTTTATAAGTACTACCACCTAATTAACTTTCAACATGCTTGTGAATTATGATAATTGCTTTTCTTATTATAAGACTCTCTAAATTCCACATGTAAAATGTAAATTTAAGAAACAAAGCGTAATAAGTGAATTATTATACTTAGAAACTGGTTTTCCACCAAAACTAATAGCGAAAAAATATATATAAAATGAGAGCATAAAAAAAATCAAAAATATCAAAATTTATAATTATAAAAACTTCAATTTTATTACACTGAAACTGATTTTTAATAAATTCGATTCCATTTCACTTTTATGCTATAATTGCTTCACTTAGTGATACACACATTATATTTATTTCAAATATGTCACAAAAGAACATTAAAATACCGATAAAAAGACAATTAAAATAACTTGTAAAACCAATCTGCCTTTAGATGTAGGTAATTACTGAAGAGAAATAATCTGTATCATTGTTATTTATCTTCAGCAATTAATATGTGAATAAATTAAGAAAAGCGTAATTTTTGGTTAAAAATGTTTATATTTAAACATGTATAAAAGGGTTTTCACAACTAATGAACATTTTAAATATATAAAAAATCAAATAATAATTTGTTAAAGATTTACATGTATATTAACGCTACCTATAATTAGCATACATTTTAAAACAAGTGTCATAAGATTTCTCTTTTTTAGACATTAAATAATTGATTACAAGTGAAAACCAATTATTTTTTTATTATCTATGTTCCTCTAAAACACAAATACACTAGAGTATTATAAGAGTAGATACCACAGAGAATAATTATAAAAAGATGTGAAATTTAGAAAAATTGACAGTGAATGTATAAGAATTTCGATAAAGTGATATGCAGAGATGTAAGAAATTTTGAAGAATGAGAAGAAGAGACGTTGAGATATATTAGAGAGGTAACAATATATTGTTGTAAACATCTTTTCAAACTCAATGAGACTATTCTGGTATATAAATCACTATGAAAATTCTATTAAAAGGTTTTTCTTTAGTAAATGGATATTATTTTTTATAATGGTTATCTTTTATGCTTTTGGAAAATAAATGTGATCATAGTAAAAATATATATGATATTCTTCAAATGCTTCAAAATACCGTATTAATAAACTCAATTTAAGATTTACCAAATAATTTTTAAAATGTTGTAATTTAGGAAAAATCGTAACTTTTAGAAGATATCTAATATTGTAGTTAATGTGAAAATTACAAGAGAAAAAGTCCGTAATATCAAAAGAAGTTTAATTAATTGATGTAAGTAGATAAGAAAAGCGGAGTATTATACAATACTAAATTAGAATAGAATAAATAAGTACATAATAGATATAAAATACATAAAGATATATAAATAGTACTTTATTAATAAAAACTAGATACAATAAATAAGACTATCCATTAAAATAAGAACTTAATATAGATATAATAAAATATTCTGACTTATTTCTGTAGATCACACTATATAGATAGAATAGTAATTACGATATATTAGAATAGGAAATACGACATATAGATAGCAATAGATATGTACATTAGAAAGAATAGCCACTGTATATAGAATCAATTGTGTTAAGATTAGATATACGCGAAAAAGAAGTAACAGTATTGTCGAGAGAGAGAAGTGAGAAAATTGATAGGAGAAGAAAGAAACCGTACTGTGTAGAGAGATTCTAAATTTGTAAGTAAAAAGCTTAGAAAATAAGAGCAGTATGAATGTTATAGAGTGATAATTTTTAGATGAGAAAACAGGAGTTTTACAGACAAAGGCTAATGAAGACAATAGCATATGAAGAAGTATATATTAATATAAAACCTAAGAAAAATCATTTGAATATAATTATCATAAAACAAAATGTCTAAATTTTATAAGACATCCCTTCACATATATCCTATCTTATAGTGATATACAGTTTGTCTATACTTATTTTCTGTGAGCTTTTATAAATCGGCTATGAGAGCTTATCAGAGAACGAGAAGCATTCTAGATTTTACCAATTATTCCATAACTATGACTGACACCCAAGTATATAATTGACTCCAATTTTAAGCATCTACACAATAATCTCAAATAATCTGAACATTACAAATAGTTCATTGACTTTTTAACAACGGAAAATAGCTTAAAAACAGAGTCTCTGTTTTCACATTATGAATAATATATAAAGACTAAAAAGCCGTTATTATATAAATAATAGTATAATATATACTATATATTAATAATATATTATATTATATCTATATAATATATATAATTATATATATATATATATTATATATATATTATATATATATATAATAATATAGTATATATATAATTATAATTATATATATATATATATATACTATATAAATATATATATATATTATATAAGTTTTAAATTCTATTTTATCTGATACATAGTCATTCATAAAATAAAATTAAAAAATTAAATATACTAATTTTAACTTACCTCCCATTTACGTATGGTCAGAGCTCTATGCATAGCTCTCCTCTTTTTTCTAGGCGTTCTTCTAAAGACCGAATAATAGTTAATATATATCATAATTAAAAAAAAAATATAAAAAAAAATCTCAAAACCAAATATTACTATATATATCAATAAATATTATATATATTATAATAGTATATAATATATAATATATATTTATATATAGATATATTATCATATATAATATAATATTATAATATATATATATATATATAATCTATATATATATATATCATATAAATTTAAAAACATCAAATAAGTAATTCGTCTCTATGTGTGTGGAAGCTCTGAATTGGAATCAAAAGTATTATGATTTATTAGTTGAGCGTGTATAAAATAAAAATGTGGGTCAAAGAGATTTGTTTTAGTATTAAATAGCGAGTGACAGGGGTTGTTCGTTATTCTCCTGTTATCTCAATTTGTATAGGAGTTATTGAAAATTAGCAGGTGGGGTGGCAGGAAAATGGTGTTTAGAATATGGAGAATGGAGCATTGAGTAGGGTGCCCTACTTATGAAGCAGATGATTTATTCTTTGTGCGAATCTGAAGATTTGGAAGACCTGGTAGAGAAAATTGCATGGTGTGTAATAAAGGAGGTTGAAATAAATGTAGATAAGCAGAAGGTCTAGGTGTGTGAAGACCAAGTCCTCAGGTGAATTATGTTAGATGCAGCAGCCGAACAAGCTGTCTGACGTTAAATAGTAGGGCTATATGTGATGAGAAGAATGGGCATGATGCTAGAGTGTAGTAGAAATGTGAATGCCAGGAAGGTCTGGCTCGCAATTTAAATCATTGTGAATGTAAATAACTAAGTCTGCGAGTGACCTAGGTTTGCAGAGGTATGTTTTACCTGTCTATTGTATAGTACTAGAACTATATATTTGGGAATAAAAAGTTATATCTAAAGTTCAATGTGTCAGAATGACAATCTTAGGAATGAATGACTGGCAGAAAATTTGATAAAATGAGTAATGAACTATTAAAGAGTTGGTGTGAAGAAAGGGTAAACGAGAGAATAAATGAAAGTATGTTGAATGTTTTTCGTCATCGGAAGTATGAAATGATAGTCGGGTTTGGTTAAGCGGATGTATAATGTGTGCTGTTGGGAACCACCGGCTGGGAGACAAAGAAAAGTGGATTGATCAGTAAAGGAATGTCTGCAGGAGCGAAATGTGAGTTTGGCAGATCCGAGAAGAAAGGTGCATGATAGGAGAAAAGGGCGGGGTTTGTGAGGGGTATGTTTGTGGCCTACTGCAGGCCAGGGGATAAACCCTAACCCACTATGGTAAATTGCAGATTTACCATATGCAGATCCTCGCGTTCCTCGTGAGCTAGGGTGTGGATTTTCTGACTGCGACGAAGCTTCTTACTAAATATGCTTTTTCATATTCTTCTATGCTTTTCTTTCCGATGCTTTGTTCACGCACCTTACTCCAGTCTTTGGGAATTAAAAAGGAAGAGGAGGAGATACAGGGAATGGAATGGGTTGGAGGAATAATGAAAGCTTAGAGCAGAATTGGAGGAAAATAAAATTATAAACAGAAAAAAAAATTAAGTTAAAATCACAAGACCTCATCTGAAGATTCCTAAATGATGTTCTAAAAAGAATGCCACTATTGCAGAATTTGTCAAACAGAATTCATCATGTTAAGGGAGTTCATTGTGACTGAGCTAGCCAATCCTGATAACTATTTCTAAGCAACTTGCAGCTGTAAGGAACTTAATACACCTATGGAAAACCAATGTCCAAAAATGTCTAAAAAAATCTGGGATAGAAGAACGAGGCCAATGGAGAAAAATGCATCTGCCCAGTAAAGGGTAAAAACCCTACATGGAAAGGAAAGCTCAAGGATTAGCAATGGAAACCATTGCTCTGAGAAACACTTTCCCAGTAAAGTATTGGAGAAAGAACTTAAAGAGTTCAGAAGGAAAATAATGCTGGTCCTGTTAACAGGGTGAATGTCCTTTCTGGGAGTCGATGAGGAAGATAAATTAATGATTTCTTGAATTGTAGTGACCTCCACTTATACAGTATTTTCTTCTTTGCAGCTGATTTTGCACTTTGGTTTTCTGATCCATATCTTCAGGTTTCTGTTTAAACAATTCAGGAAACTTTATATTCACTAGTTAATTAATTGATCATGGACCTATGGTTAAATTTTTCATTTAACAAAAAAGCAATTGTGTCATGTCTCCAGGATATCCTACAAATGGTCCCATCTCCTATAATCATGAATGAGAAGGAACTTGTATACACAGCTTCACAAATAATTCTTGTATTATAATTTGACCAACAGTTAACCTTGGAATGTATATAAATGTTAATTATATTAAAGGTAAAGCAGAGAAACAGATGGTACTCTTAAAATATTTCAGAAATAAGAATTGAGAATCAGATAGAAAGAACTATTGCAACTTTTTAACTATAGAGTGGTCGATCGATCATAAACTTTATTTTGACTCAAAAATTCACTAGCAAAAACCAGGGATTTAGGTGGATTGTTGGAGATCCAAATATAGAAAAGAAAATGACTTCTTAGAAGATGAATCTAATATAATGTCATTATTAATAACAGAAAATGAATGGGCCCAAATTTATACTATGGGTGCAAGATTCTCGAAATATGATAAATTTTTTTTATTGAATATTAAGATTAATCTCTTATGACATACTCATTTGATTTTCCTTGTATAGGTAGACTAAAAAAAAAAAATTCTATGAAGACAACCATCTCAAAGTGAATGCTATTACCTCTAACTTATAATTACAACTTGTGAAATGTTTACTTTGATTACAGTTTAAAATACGCATTCAAAAAGCAACACAACATATGTAATAGTTCAACATGTTTTTAGAGAAAATTTATATTTTTCAAACTCTTAACTATAATGCCAAGTTATAGATATATTACTAAAAAGGATGATGAATTCATGGGCTACGATTTAAGTATAGTGAATTTTCATTTCAAATGAAACAAATTATACAGTTATTTTAAACACTTAAATCAAAATCTCATGCAAGGGTTGTTATTTATACAAAAAAAATTTCTTCAATAGTTAGATAAATTTTATCAGTTCATTAGATAAATTAAAATTCATGTATTAATTACGCTGCTTGGTGAAGTGGATGTTGCAGAAAAAGATTATTCTGTTGTGAAAACCCACTACTTTAAAGTACCATATATCCAAATACTAAATTGCAACCTATGGTTAAGACAATTGGAATCAGCATAGATGTTTTTGTCAGTTGTTAAGCCTTAGTCTCTGATTCACAATTGGTCAAATATGTATGGGCATGGTAGATGAGAAAAAGATTTAGCTAGACATTCATTGCCCTTTAATTTATAGAAATTAACCTATTTGAGAAAACTCCAATCAATTGTCAACTGTTGAACAAGAATTGCACTAGAACATATTTTTATCAATTGTTCAACTTTTGATCATAAGAAATATTACAGCAAATTTGTTCAATATTTCTTTGGCTTTTAATTTATAAAATATTCTTGCCTAAACCTTTTCTGAATTTATACATAATTTTTTAAAGTTAGTTTATTTGATGTCCTTTCATAAAATAAGACTGTATGTGGAACAGAATTGATTTACTAATTTAGCTGCAAATGTCATTGCACTTGTTGGTTCTGTTCATGTTTTATTTAAAGAATTTTAAAAGTTTCTTTGCTAGATAAAAACCATAGCGTACAGAAAATTATATCTAAAAAAATATGTCATGTATAATCGCGAGTTATAAAAGCTATAAAAGTTCATTCCTATCAGATGAATAATAAAAATGTTGCCTGACACACCAATCATTAAAAAAAAATTTGCAACCAAAAATGAAAACCCAAGGAAAACGTAATTATTTTTATAACAATCCAGGTTTTGAAATTTCCAGCAGCATAATAATTGGGAATATAGACATTTGTTTAGAAAATTTGTATGCCCAACAGATTTGTCGCTTTCATGGAACATTTCAAGTTTTCACAGTTTTCTCCACGATCAGCGCAAAAAACTTTGCATAAGAAAATTAATCTAAATAAACATATTTATATCTCGCTAGAGTTAATATAAGTTGTGAAATTTCATGCATCGAATAAATATTAAAAAAGTTTCACGCCCCACCAGTTCTGAATTTTTTTTTTTTTTTTTTGCTACAAAAAAATTCATGATAATTTTTATTTTTGTTCAATCAATACGGCGAAACTTTCAGGTCATATACTACTAGCCAAGTTCACATATTTGTTTAGAAAATGTATTTGTAAACTTCAAGGTTTTGCGCCTGATATGGCCGGAAAACTTTGTAAAATTCGAAAAATTTTTTTTGCAGAAGCAAATCCGTTCTCCATACAAAAAAATTATTTAAACAAAAATTGTGTATCTTCCCAAACAATACTTGCTCTGAAAGTTTCGTGCCATAATAAAAAGGTTATCGTGAATTTTCATTCATGACTTGCCAAAATTAAACACCCCCCCGTATCCCCCTTTACATTGGGAATAAAAATATTTTTTGCCTATTGTAAATAATAACTCTTACACATTGAAAGAGCAATTTCAATTCTACACTAAAAGTGTTAAAACTAAAAACATGAATTGATGAATTACTACCTTCAAAATTAGAGAAACCCTACGCGCTAACGTCCCTTAAATCAAAAAATCTCATGCAGGGGCTTGGGTGTTTAAATTTACAAAAAAAAATTCTACTCCCACCATTGCATAATTATTAATAAGTATTAGAATAAATTAAAAAAATCATGTATAATACCGCTGCTGTGAAGTGGATCTTCCAGAAAAAGATATTCTGTTGTGAAAACCCGCACTTTAAAGTAATATTCAAATATTAAATTGCAACCTATGGTTAAGACAATTGGAATCAGCATAGAGGTCTTTTGTTAAGCCTTAGTCTCTGATTCACAATTGGTCAAATATGTATGGGCATGGTAGATGAGAAAAAGATTTAGCTAGACATTCATTGCCCTTTAATTTATAGAAATTAACCTATTTGAGAAAACTCCAATCAATTGTCAACTGTTGAACAAGAATTGCACTAGAACATATTTTTATCAATTGTTCAACTTTTGATCATAAGAAATCATTTTCTTTCTTTTACGAAACTTTTAATTATAAAATATCTTGCACCTTAAGTGAATTATATTGTCTTTAATTAAAAGCTCTTCATCATGAACAAGACTGTATGTGGAACAGAATTGATTTACTAATTTAGCTGCAAATGTCATTGCACTTGTTGGTTCTGTTCATGTTTTATTTAAAGAATTTTTTTTAAAAAAAAAAGCAAGAAAAAACATCAAAAACAATTTC
Organism: Trachelipus rathkii; assembly: GCA_015478945.1. Lineage (NCBI taxonomy): Eukaryota > Metazoa > Arthropoda > Malacostraca > Isopoda > Trachelipodidae > Trachelipus > Trachelipus rathkii. The sequence goes on along the minus strand of JABUQX010029442.1, from coordinate 3,144 downwards.
AAGCACTTGTTACTTATTGCTGGCCTAGGGTAAATTTGAACAAGTCTGAGTCCATGAAAACTATGTGAGACCCTGAGTCCAGGACTCAGACTCTGTACATCACTAAATAATTATACTTACAATGTGAAAGTTTCTTGCCATTTTGGATGAGGATCATGTTTTACATGCTGAGTTTTCTTCTGTGAAATTCCATCCACTAAAATTTCTACATAAGCAGAAGGTTTCTTGAATATTGTGCTAATTTCAGACAGGTCAGCATTCACAGCTATTAAAAATTAAATTTATATACAATCCATGATAATGAAATAAAAAAATAAAAGTTAATTACTGCTACAGCTTCTAATCATTTAAAATGGCATAAAAAATATATTAAAAAGTGCTATATTTGATATGATATGCATACTTGTAATACTCAGCTGATGTAGATGACTTGCATTAGAAGCTTCAGACATTCTCCCATCAGCTATCGAAGATACACTGTAAACAAAAAAGGTTGATATAACTAATTTGCTAAGACTATATTTTCACAAAACCTTCACTCATTATCAAAATGATACTGAATCAGGGTTGGTGATTTTTTGATTTTTACGGTAGCCTATATCAAATAGGCAGTGACAAATTAAGGGATAGCTATAAAAAAAAAAAAAAAAAAATTATTATAAACTTTAAATAAAAAAATAATAACTGATAAAGAACAAATATCTAAAAAATAGGAACACTTTACAGGAGAGGATTTAAATTACGTAATATTTTGATTGTTTTTTTTTGTTTCAATTTGAAATTTTAAAAGTTAAATATAGTATTTTTTTTAAACTTCAACAACAACCCTTTTTAATAATCTTCATCGCATCAAGCTCATCAAAATATGTCGAAGGGGGGTAATGGTGTTTGGGTGAGCGGAATTACCACAAATAATATATAATTAAAAATAAAAAAAAAGCTGTTTCTTTATATTAAACATGTGCATGAAAAAAGGTGTATGTAATTGTGTATTTTGATTTTGGCAAAGTTTTTTATAAGGTAGCTACCCCATAAAAGATTGATCCATGTTACCTCAGAACAGGGTTGACAAAAACCTGTTAAAAAAAAAATAGCTCTGTGTTTTTTTTTTTTTATATATATTTGAAATTCAATTAAAACTTCAATAACAAAAGATTTACTTAAACTATTTTATATGTACAGCACTTTGACACTTTAGGCACCTAATATAAATGAAGTATATACATTTTACAGCTACACAATATGTATAACCTAAATCAGTTTTTAAAAACTTTCTTGGGCATTACCCCAAAATATGTTTGTGAAAATGATGTTACTCCAGACTTTAAAGTGACTGAAAAACAAACTGCTTTTAAAATTGTAACATATATAAAAATATTCTTAAATTCTACGAAATCTGGAAAACACATGGAACAATCAAATTCAAAATAGTTCATTGATCCCTATGTATTGAGAATACAGTCATACAATCTGAAAAGTATGTAACCTGTCATACTTGATAAATCAACATTAAAAATAAAATACAAAATATACAAACTAATCAAAAGAAAAATAAACTGCATGAAATATGAAAATAGTAACATAAAAAAATTAATAAAAATCTTAATAGGTAACAAAATTCATTGAAAATTTTTCATTCCAGGTTTTGAAGAAATAATATTTCATTTTCAAAATTAAGGCTATTTGATGTCAGCAATCTGTATACAGTCTCTTAAGCCTAAAGTTCTGTTCACATAGATAAGTTTTGCAAATGGCAGCAGCATTTTTGCAATTCCTCATGTGCAATTTTGAAAGACATGGCAGCTCCTGATACCCCATAAAAACTGACATATCCCTTATTCTGAAATTTGTTGTGTTGGAGTGGTCAAGAAGAGCCTCTACCAGAGCTCCAAGCTCTTCTGACACAGTCAATTTCACAGTTTGTGGGATTCACAATACCCAACTAACAATAAGTTAACCAAGCTCTGGAAAGTAATCAGAGAACCACTTTCTGAGTTTCGTAAGATATCCTATAACTGTATTTGTGATGTAACCAAAAGAAAGATCTTCACAATCCTCAAAAAAACAAATCTAGCTTTGGAAAAGCAGCCATCTTGTTTTTGTTATACATTCTGATTCCAACATAGAAGATTTGATCCAAACACTGAAATCTTTTCTCTTGCAAAAATGCCACTGATATTTCAATTATCCTAATACCCCAAATGACACACAATAATTATTTGCGTTTGTTTATTTAAAGTTTTAACTAAATTGTGAACTTGCCTATAAAGGTCTTCTCTGTTCATAAGTTTGATAAAATATTACCCAAAACAAATCTTTTCAGTTGGGGAAAGCTTGTAAAGATGTTAAAGGATAAGATAAATTTTACATATTAAGTACCATATTAATTTAATTAATTAATTAATTTTTGACAATTCATTACTGTCCCAAAAGTTCAATGGAACTTTGATTAGCTAAACATTTTGCCTTGTATGGAAATAAACTGAGAAGCAACTGGGTAGGTGAAAAGGCGCTGAAGCTAATCAAACTATACAAAGAATTATGATACGAATTTTATATTAGCTATTTATTTAGTCACTATATAATAATAAAAAAGAATTTTATTGAACCATTTTAAAGAAATGTTTTCATATTTCTAATTTCATCTGCTTCGTTTAGAGTTTCAAACTGTTTTAGTACATTTATGAACAGATCTCTATCTCAGCAACCACAAGTGCAAAATCATTACGGTAATAGTAATCAATGTACTGCATAATAAAGTGTATTATTTATTTTATTCTAATATTAATATAAATTTTTTTCTCAACTACAAAAATAGAGAAAAAATTATGGGTTTTATTTGGTGGGCTTTTATATTGCCAAACCTGCCTCGATGTGGTATATGGGTTGTACAAAATTGGATACAGGAGTGTTGAAGGATAAGAGACAGTGTGTATTATGAGATAGTAACATATCAAAATGGAAGCTGGTGAAGTGTTATTCAAGGTTCTGAGCTAATACCTCTTCTATTCCATCCTAATACATAATAATGATATGGATAAAGGAATAAAAGGTAGTTTCTTAATTTGCTGATGACACTAAGCTGGCCTGTCCTGTTATAAATAGTGAGGTGTAGTAAGGTTCAACATTACATTTAAATAAATG
>JABUQX010029441.1:22500-25000 GCA_015478945.1 Trachelipus rathkii | reverse complement strand
CTTCAAGATCTTACTTTTAGCAAATTAAAGAAGAAATTCTTTTTTAAACAAAAATGAAAAAAATTGTTCATTTATTGTAAGATTTTAAATATTGCTATTATTTTTCAGATAGTTAAATAAAAAAAGGTAATTAACTAATTATCTTTAGCAAAGATAAAATATAAGAGAATCCTATAACATAATTTATTAGGTTTTAAATATCTAAAATTATTTGATTTAGCAAAAATTGGGCCATAAATGATATATAATATATATATATATTATATATTATTATATATTATAGTTATATATATATAATATATCTATATATATATAATAATATAATAATATATATAATATATATATAATATATACTATATATATATATATATATAATATATATATAGTATATATATATAATATATATATCAGCGGCGCTTTTGGGGGTAGGCAGAGTAGGCAACGCCTACTTGCCTTAGTGAACCCAAAAATATTAAAAAGTCAGGCATATATTTATATATATATAGTATATATATTATATATATATATATATATATTATTATATATATATATGTATATATATATAATATATATAGTATATATATATAATTATATATATATATATTCAGTGATGGAGCGAAGCTGAATTTTTGCATAACCGTGGTTGCGTTTTTTTTTTTTTTGCGGTTCCTAAATTTTTCAATAACCGCGGTTGCGGTTTTTTTGCGGTTCTTAAATTTTTCAACAAAAACAAAATGTAACCATTGCTTTGTTTACTACTACTACTACTACTACTATAATAATAATAATAATAATAATAATAATAATAATAATAAATAATAATAATAAATATTTTATTATATTATTATTATAATTATTAATTTATTTAACCTGAAACATTTATAAATTTTTCTGGTCGTTTAATGTGCAATTTAACCTTCTGTTTACAAGAGTATGCCAGGGTGCGTACAACGGACTCATGTACAAATTGCACAAAACCAATTCACTTTCCCATGACTCCGCCCTGTGGAAAGTGTCCGACTAAAGGTGCTTCTTTAGTTATTCGCGTATCTAATTTAATTTTAGAAAGCTCAAGTTAGATTATAAGGAATTAACAAATTTTCTGCATCTTCTTCCTGTTAATTCTCATTCTTTTCTCATCATAAAATTAATCCAGCACCGCTAAAATGTTGTTCGCTTGGTATACTATTAGATGGACATGACAAATATCTTTTAGATATCATCTTTCAAACTCTTTGAAGGCCTATGTTCGTGTCCTTGGGACATTTATTGGTAAATGTCCCAAATCCTATATTATATTATATATTATGTTATATATACTATATTATATATATTAATAATTATATATATATATATATATAATATATATATTTATAATATATCATATATATATATATATATATATAGTATATATATGTCTATATCATCCAAAACACTTTCTAATTATTTCTGTATCATTATCACTCTGGATTTAAAGCAGCTTATGCTTACAAATTTCGGTCTTTTAGCTTGGATGTTGAAGGTTGCTTTATTTCTGTAGTTTAACTTCTTTAAGGATGTCTGTTATAGATATATCTTTTCCATATTCCGAAGAATGTTTCTTACATTGTTTTGTATTTCTTCCTGAAACTTCCTTCTAAACATAAAAAGTTTGGTAAAAAAATTTCATTATTATATCGAGCATCTAAGATAATACGTTGCGATGGAATACAAGAATTTTCTTTCCAAATTATCAAATCTTCGAGCTAACTCCTAATTTATTGTTTTGTAAAGCTGATTTAATTCCTTCTTCAGCCTCGAAATCTGAGGTCTGGTGAAGAGTTTTAACGACACAATAAAAGGAATTACTTGTGATATAGAGGAACGAATGAAAGCTTAAACTTTTTAGAATTCAAACTATCTTAGATTAGGGTAATACATTTCAATTAGGGTATAAATCAGAACTTAGTAAGTTGTCTTTATTTAGAAGTATTTGAGGAGTAAGACAAATCGAAACCTTGTTTTTCATAAAATAAAAATAGAGGAAAGTTTCTGATAGCATACGAGGAATATTTTCTTAAAAGATACACTTCCTTCACACCGCATTGGGTTGTTGGAAGACCAGTGAAACCACGGTTGTAGTAGGGGCAGTGACAACCGCCTGGTTGTAGTGCGGTTGTCAAAATATTTGAAGTTGCGGTTATTCGATCCACACTAAATATATATTATAATAATATATATATATATATATATAGTATATATATATATAATTATATATATATATATATATATATAATATTAATATATATATAAAATATATCATATTGGTAATCCCAGCAGAGTGAAATTCCTTTCGTGGCGTTTGTCTGTATACACAAAGAGAGTTGCTTTGTAGGTCCTACATGAGTCAATATATAGGCTTTGAGTTGCCAATATATATATATATATATATATATATATATATATATATATATATATATATATATATATATATATATATATATATATATATTTATATATA
>JABUQX010029441.1:0-17500 GCA_015478945.1 Trachelipus rathkii | reverse complement strand
GATATATGTATTTATTACGGAGCGAATGTTAAGAGAGAGCAATGTTGTTAAAATTCACAAAAACGCCATTTCGACGTAAAAAATTGCAGTACCCTATGCTCCACTACGTTTACCATCTATCACTGCTCTGATTGATAGTCAGTAAATGACTATGAACTAGGGTTATGCTAGAGATTTCTCTAAGTTAAAGATTATTTACGATGTAATCTAATGTATGGAATAAAACTCTTAACATTGACAAATGATAAGTAGAGTATTACTGCTTGAAATATATTGAGTATTGAACTCATGGTGACCTACGTATTTTTGTACGAAACGATAAAGTGTGTCTTAATAGTGACAAAACAATGTTTATCTTAGATGTCGAATTTACAGCAGAAGTTTGTGTATAATGATTACGTAGAGTCATACATAACTTCATTTCGTACGTACTGATTGTTAGGTTTGGTCCCGTTGTACGCTTATATTCTTAGCTGTAATCAGACGTTAAGTAGTAATTATATCTGTACAATGTAAACTTACGTACTATCTCATATCTCTAAAAAAGCGTATGTGTTTTAAAATAAAATCCGCTAAAAAACCTGGCGCTTTGAATATTCTCGCGTGGAGGTCTTATCAAAAGGTAAAGTAGCTAATCTAGGTCATTTATTCTAATCACTCCGATTACTGTTTATGCGCATTATTTCCCTGACAATTTACTCTGACTGGATTCACGACTATAGTAGACGTAAAGAACTTATTATTTATCTCCATAGTGTCAATGAGTATTAATACCAATGAACTCGAATATTAAGCTGAACGTGAACCGAACAATAGATCAAAAAGTTTCTAAATGAAGAGGGAGGATCAGCGGTTTAGGGTATCTTGATTCTTACAACTGAAATGAACTCGTAAACAACACAAAAAATCTCATTTTACATATCTAATACTGATTGTGAACTAATTTCTATTCACATAATTAGTAAGTATTATTTGTAATTATGTTAATGTATGGAACATCTAATACTTATTATCCGTTATAACAGTGTTTACTTCGAAATTATGATACCTTCCCTATAGTATAGTATAAATTGAACAAGGTTTCAGAGTAGATATTCATGTTACTGACCAAATCGAGTTCAAGAACTGGCTCCATAACTACTCTTGACTGTCTTGGTCAAACAGTGTCAATGTAAAATTTAAGCGGTTCTAATACAATGTTAAAGGATCATAATGGGGAACCCTTCGAAAACACAATGATATGAATAGGTTTACGTATATTTTGTACTCAGGTGGGCGGCTTAGTTTACTTTACGGTGTTTAACGTGAGTGGAGCTTGTGTTAATGTTAACAGTTTATGGCGCTTGCACAGAAGGGTTGTGTGTGATTAAAGGATTGTATAGTTGTGACCATTACTTTTTCTCACATATGTAGTAACTGCATAGTATAGAATGCTAGGATTAAGCCATTTCTTTGAACGGTGTGGAAGGAGGGACAATTGTTTAGCAGGAGTATATATATTCGCTGTTGTTAGTAATTTAAAAGACTTTCTTCTATTTTTCGTGTCATATGTTATTCCCCGAAGAATGATGCTGCGAAAAATGGCGACCCTTAAATCAATGAGGTGGTATGGAATGAGTGGGGAAATTGGGGACACAGATTTTGGTTTAGAGGGGAGTAATATAATTTCGGTTCTTGGTATGAAAGTGTTGAATAGTTACGTTTACATGATTACCGCTGTCGCGGTAGGGGACTTAGACTTTGACTGTTGTTATGATATGCGACTTTGTGTATGATGTTAGTAAGTTTTATGGTTCGTGCGAACGGTGGGGTTTAGGTTAGTTGCAGGGTGGTACATGTATTAATAAGGTCTACCATTTAGTAGTCGGTAAGATTGGGGCTTCAGTGTTACCCGCTATTAATTTTAATTGTGAAATAAATATGGTGGAAGAGGTACGTATAGATTAAGCATAGATTAAATAATTATTTCGTGTGGTTTAAGTTCAAGATACACATAGATACTGGTATTTGTTTGTTGACTATGGTTTATATAACCGATGGGATAATTTACTGCCCCGACTATGTTGAGCGGGAATGTCAGAATCAATAGACTTCCAAAAATGGTCATGAGACGGGTGGGTAAGGAGAGGGACAGGTATGTTCGGCTTTTGATTTACTGATTTAAAATTTGCTCAGTTTCAAATTCGGATACTAGTTACAGCTTTACTATTGAGGTGATTTTATATTCAAAGAACTGATAATGTTTTTATTATGTTTTGGATTAGACCCACCCCAGATATTTTATTTTAACACCATTTTTGTTTCCAATTACAGATCAGCTGAACTTGAGTCCTAAAGTATAAGTATCTAACTCAATAATTGTTGGATTGCTCTAGAGAGGTATTAGTGCGTATGGGATTATTGGGTGATAGAGAAATACTTTGTTTTTTTTCTTTATAATTTCGTTAGGTCTGTATATAAACTTGGACACGGTATAGATATCAATTTTTGCTAATAAATGTACTTTGTGTCAATTAGTAAGTATTAAGTTAATAATGTTTATTAGATATGTCTATGAAAAATGTAATGAATTTCGGTATCCGTAATTCTTGGCATGCATGTTATGATATTTACTTACTGGTGTTAATGCTATGTTTGGAATTTGTTTAATTAAGTTAAACAGTTATATTATCGTGGTATATGTACTAGTTCTTTTTATTGAGAATAATTCTGTCGTTAGTACAATTATATCCTTTACATCATTTATGTTATGCGCTATTTATGCTTGTTGTGCTTTACCATAGATTATATTGATGTGAGATCTTTCTTTATTTAACTGTTTAGAGTCATAAATAATATTATTTTCGTGTTTAGTGTATCAGTATGATAATTAAAAACCAATGTTGATGAATAAAATAATAAGGAAATGTTTTGATAATAACCCCTAAATTTACCATTAAAACTGGTTTAATACATATTGGATATTAACATTTGTTCATGTTATTTGATGAAAATATGCTTGGGAATCAAATGGGAATAGAATAAAGGTTACTAGAATATTCTTTGGCTAGGGCGCTATTGTTATAGTTGCTATTACGCTAAAAGGACCCGCTGTTTTGTGTTGAGAGGTGTTTGGAACTTTGTTAACGTTAACGAGGTTTTATTTTGCAGTAGAAGAAGGTTTCATTTCAAGAGTGTGTTAAGAGAATTTTAGTCGTTTGTTGACATTAATTTTCAATAGTTCATGAAATGCTTCGAAAATTTGATAAATTGAAAAAATGTGATAAGGTTTTTATCAAACGTTAGCAGATATTCTTTGGTCAGTATGAAATTAAACAAGTGAAAATGTAACTGATAACTTTTCTGTTCTTGAATTTATTACCAACTATTATCATTTATTCTTAAGAAACCCTTTTATACATCTAAGTACATATGAAAAAAAAATATTCCTTAAATATTTATATATAGCTAGAGATATGCTTGACAAAATAATGCAATAGTTGATTATATCAATTTTTGTATGCTATTATGTTAGTTTACTATTTAAATCATATTGTTAAGTATGTATGGAGACTTATGTTATAATTTTAACGTTTATTCGTGTTTAATGGGTGTTAGGTTTTTTGTTTGTATATCATATTATATTATTCTATAGCTCGCTGAATTAGATGTTATTGATTAAGCTTTATTTAAATTTAGTAGAATAATAAATTTAGTATATACGTATACTATGCTTTATATTACGTTGATCAAAGTTAAGTTCACGGTAAGTAGTAGTTATTCGTATATAGTATGTGTTAATATACACTACATCTAAACCTTTTCCCTCCACTATTATTTTACTACCTCGATATATCGATACCTCTATTCCTAACCAATAGTTAGATAATAGTAAATCGGTAGAGCGCGATCACAATGGCCGTGAGCTTCATTATACAAATCAATTTTCAGCCTATAGATAGGTAAATATTATACACTATTTTCTATTCATATAGTTTCCATGTATATTTTCATATTACTCTACTGGCAATAATTTGGTATTCTCTACCTTTATTATATGGTACGGATATATACTACATATTACGATTTATTTGAGGTATAGTTATATATACTTTACCTAAAGTATTTATATAGGTTACATATAATATTTAATTTCTACATTAGTACTATATTGGGCTATTACCTATCACTTATCACTTTAATATAATAGTTTAGGTACTCAATTTATTATCCCTCATGACATCTTGGCCTTACCACCCTGGCCCCACCTAATTGGAGGGCCTCATGCATTCCAGGACTATAGCCCTATAGTTGTGGGCTCCGTATCCGGGACTCCTTATGTCCTCCCTGTAGGAGCTGGGAGTGTCGGCCCTTGTAGGAGGGTTTATCCATCAGGGTCGGAGGGCATTATAGGTGGACATACACACGTAAATAGACAGTGGAGCACACGGGGGAGAGCGTTCGGAAGGAGCTTGGGCAATCCCTCACTGGGGTAATGAGGGTGCTTTTGTAACATCCACCTATTTTTAATAGTATTCCTGAAAAATTGTGGCATGACCTCGCTAGAGGGTGTCAATAGTGAAGGGAGGTTGAATTGCCGTTGCTCTTAGGTTTTATCAAAATCTATGTTTATATTGCATGAGTCTCACCAGAGGTGCTGGTGTCGCAGACTGGAAAAGCTCGAAGATCATGTCACCGTTAGCTGTACGAGTTCCATTGAACTTAAGTGCTTTCGTCTATGTAAAACAGTTCGCGGGGTTCTCTACAATTATGGGGGAGCCTGAGGGATTAATTATAATTACTAAGTAATATTGGACGGTTTTGAAAAGGAATGTGTTTGTGGTTTATATGGTGGGAATGAGAATATATGTGAAAGTCCATTAAGGCCTATTGGGGGGGGCAGGGGAATTATATTCATAAGTGTTGTAAATTATAAAATATTGTGCAGGATTGAGGAATGGAGGGGGATTTATTAGTCTTTGTCGAGGGGGATTTGAGAAAATTTGGTGACATCAATGGGTTGGTTTACGGGTCTTCTGGTAGAATTGGGTTCCCACTACCTATCTCCAGATGTGTGGAAATGGGGATGATGGAGGTTTCATCGTGTAAATGTTGGATAGGGTTGGTTTTAGTGCAACCTTAGTGATATAATTATCTAAGGAGCTGCGTTCTTTGGGAGATTTGTTAAGTTTAATTTTTGTGTAATTTAATTTTTATTTGAAATTGTCAGGGAACCATGCTGGGAGAAGCGTAAATTTAGTTAGTTCTATAGGAAGGTGCTTAATAGATAGTTATAGTTATAGTGTGTGTTAATATCTGGTCGCTCTGAAATTGTGTTGGAATAGGGTTCGGAGGGTGTTTTTAGATTTTTAATCGTTGTCATTATACATGGCTATTTTCAAATGTTAACTTATAATTGTAAAATTACGACATTGTTGGAGTGTTCGTAATATGTAAGTCTAAAAAATATATTATTTGGGGTTTTCGTTAAGACTGGGAGGGGGCTCTTTGTTCGAGTAATTTATTTAAGCGGATAAGGAATAGGGAGGCATTGATGTTTACGGTCGAAGTTGGTTAATAGGGGTGATGAGGACATTAATGGAATGGAGTGAAATAATGGCTGTCCATTTCTGTTGGTGATTCCAGTTTTCTAAAGAGTGTAGTAAATTTCTTGTTGAATATGTTGTGTGTGAAGTGTTTTCGTCCGAATGGAGGTTGTTTCGAGGGACTTAGATAAGGCTAATTGTGTCGTTCTGTCTAAACATACGTGAATTAGTTTGGTGGATAGGGGGTGAGGTAGGAAATCTGAGCACTGAAAAAAAGTCTGAATTTAATTGTAATAAATAGATGTTAGACGGTCAAGCTAAAGAATGAGCTTCACCCTGTGAGGACGTACCCGTTTTGTAATTTGATAGAGTGGGAGAGATTATATATATTATATAAATACTTATTATATTAAAACGTTGGTGATATATATAGAAAATTGGAAAGCCATTTTTTAGTCATTTTTATTCATTTCAAAATCAAAAGGAGGATTTTTTGAATTAGGAGGTGTGTGGGGGACGGTGTCAAATGCTCATAAAGATAAATGTTTCAAAATTGCTTGTGAGTATTGATCTATGGGAAGGTTATTGGTTGATACTAAGAGTAATGATTATATTAATATATAAATTTATATTATATATATATATATTATATATATATTATATATATTATATATTAATATATATATATATATATATATATATAATATAATATATATATAATATATTATAATATAATAATATAATATATATATATTTAATGATGATTATTATAGGATAGCATAGTAATATTTACAAATTCGCAGTCGAGTGGCCGGTGAGTTCGCGGAGGGCGCGCAGGTTGATGCTGATGAGTGCGAGCGTTTAGCGGAGATCTGGCAAATAATCCCTGACTAAGCAAGGTAGATACTAGAGGTTGAGGGTATTTATAAGGCGCCTAAAAATATGTAACTAACCTTCGGTGATTCAAAATTTTTTTCGACGTAATTTAATAATAATAATAATATGGAATACTGCTGAACACCTGGCTTAATAATAATAATCAAATTCGTGTAAGACTGCAACAATGGGTAACCCCCATTATGTTCATGCTACGTTATAAAATTCAAATATACCTTTTAAATATACTATAAAATACTCAAATATACATTTTTTCATATGTTACAATTAACTAAACAAATAATGATAGACTTGACATGAAACTTGCAATAATGATATATGCTCTAAATAGCTTTTCGAGAAAATCGGCTGTAGCACCACGGTATATCGTAGAGATGGCTTTCACATAGCTACTGTCAATGTGAAACACATTGTTATCATTATACAAATCTATAGTGTATATATAACCTTTGCCTTTTTTAAAAAACTTAATAGAGTGGTGTGAAATAATTTTACCTTTTACTAACACAAATCCTCATTAAAAATTTATTAAGAAAAAGGTAAAATGGTGAATTGTTTAAACTTCGAAGGTATGAAGTTGCTTCAGTTATAACTATTTGAATAAATAATTTATAAATTAATTATCAAATAAACAAATATTAAGGAAGAAAAAATTTAGAAATAAAAATTTTCTTTTAAACACAATCAAAATGGCAGTTCAGATCAGTGCAACATACAAATACTTCCAACACGATGCGTCTCTTCACGAACTTGCTTTTTTAAAAAACTTTCTTTTTTCTTTCTAATTTTTCTCGCCTTCATATTTAACCCAATTTTTTCACGAATTTATATATTATTATATATCTATATATATATATATATATAATAATATATATATATATATGATATATAATATATATATATATATATATATATATATATATATATATATATATATTTTTAAAGTTTTTATATATATAATATTTGTCCTTTGTTTAAACCAGGGGGCAATAATAAAAATTAGTATCGGAATGGTTGGTAATGCTATCTCAGAATTCTTTACCTACGCTAAGATTGCGTTCTTTCATTGTTGTACTAAAAAAGAAGAATTAATTTTAATTTTAGGCTCCAGAGTTTTCGGTAGTACATGGGCTGTCTGCCGTGCATTGGGGGCAACGTGTATCCCACTCTATGGTATTCTTTTAATTAAAAAAAAGTTTAAGAAGTCTAAATTCATTCTACAAACTACGTATATAAATCAAATTTAAGCTGTAAATAAATTGCCTAATCTTAGGCGTGAAGCCCAAAAAAATATATATCGATTTCTTTTTACTTTTTTTGTTAATATTAATTAAATTATATTTGAAAATTCATCATTACAAATAAAGTTTGTCTTTTTCTGTTTCATAAATTTAGGATCATAAAATGCAATTCTCAGTTTTACCAACTTTCCAAAGCTTAAATTTTTTATTACCCCCTGGTTTAATTAAGTACCTATATATTAGTGATATGCCGATTCCAAAATTATTGCCGATGCGGTTAAAATATTTTATTTTTTGGCCGGTCCTTTATCTTCATTATTTTAGCCTTTTTCATTTACTTAGAGATCCCCATTATTAGCGACTTATAATAAATGACTTTGGAGTGGCTAATAGGCATTAAATAGTAATTGAAATGTTTCATATAACTTACCAATGTAAATTGTGTAACCACTAACCATTAGAGTTGATCTAGAGTCTAGACAATAATTGGAGAAATTATTATTGTTTCTTGTTTATCAATAGTCAATATCAATCAATAATTAATAATAATAAATTAATATATTTAGAAAAAAATGAAATTTGAAATTTTTCTTGAAGCTTTGTTTTTTTTTTTTGTATTTTCATTGAAAAGCTAATTCTATGGCAATAATTAAAGTTAAATCTAGCGTTTTACAATGTATTATCGATTTAAATATATACACCACTATAAATTAATAGACATTCTTCTCTTCCTCACATTCCTTCAATAAAAACTATTAATTGGTCAACCTTTAAATGCAGCCAAAATATTGTACATAAAAATTACATTTCTCTCAAGATTGCCATCTTGCCCGATATGATTAAAAACGGCAATAAAAAATGCTGTCCCTAAATTCACAATTGAAAAATGCTTAAAGTTATAATTCAAAAGCATTAGTTTTTCTCCAATCTCTGAAGTCAGTCGGTCACGATGAGGCGAGTACACGCTCCCCCTAATGCTAAATAAACGCTCGCTCTCAATTGATGATGGTGAAGACGAGAAAGTTCTGGGAAGGAATCCTTGTTGGCTCTCCACCATTGCATTGGATCTGCATCTGTAGCTTCCAGTTGCAGAGCACAGTAATTCTTCAGTTCATTGGTCATTTTTTCTGAGGTTTTTGAAGCTGAAGTTTGCCGATGGAGTTTCTTCTTGCCTCCCTGCTCTTTTGTTACATTTGACTCTGTCGATGCTATTAAATCCTCTAAACATTAGTCAAAGTCAAATATATTGATAGTAGCTTCTTCAGTTGCCTGTAAACCTAAAGTTTCCAATTCAGGTTCAATGTCACTGGCAGAGTTGACGTTCTCTTCCTGGGTTTCAATATCATGCTGCATAGTTTTGAGAGCGTTTGTTAAGAATCCTTCAATGGAAAGTAGATGGATTTTGCAACCTTCTTCAGAGCTTTTGAATAGCGAATTCTTGTGCCTTGGATCCAATATAGTGGCAGTTTTCCTCATATTTCGCAAACCTGCTTTCAAGTGATCGAAAGCGTGCTTCCAAGTCCAAAGAATCGTGGATCAGACATGATCTTGGTAATCGTGTGCTTCAAGACTCGCACTTGAGGAATTATTTCAGACGAGTTGGCTGACCTTCCACTAAGCCTGGAAATTGTAAAATTATGAAAAGGTGTTATTAAATATAATATATATATATATATATATATATATATATATATATATATTATATATATATATATAATATATATAATATATAATATATATATATATATTAATATATATATATATAATATATATATATTATATATATATATTAGTGATGCAGGTAACAATCGCATCCCGGAGCATCCGCACATTAGTTAAGAATTAGAGGCTCGCTTTGCCCTGTCGGAATTTATTGTCGAGATTTGATAAGAATTTTATAAATAAGAATACTTAAGATGAATCTCAACACAAAATTTAAATGAGACATGGGACTAGACTCAACTGTGTAATGATGACTCCATTGAAATTCAATATAATTGAAGTTCATAATATTTGAATCAACTAGAGCGCACATGAGAATTAGGGATGCCAAAAAAATCAGCGACTCTACAGCTTCTGTCTCCGAATGTAATAATAATATCAATGCTAGGAAG
Organism: Trachelipus rathkii; assembly: GCA_015478945.1. Classification (NCBI taxonomy): domain Eukaryota; kingdom Metazoa; phylum Arthropoda; class Malacostraca; order Isopoda; family Trachelipodidae; genus Trachelipus; species Trachelipus rathkii. The sequence goes on along the minus strand of JABUQX010029441.1, from coordinate 7,723 downwards.
AATTTTGAACGCATCTTCAATGAAAAGGATGTTAAGGTTTTAAAAGAATGAAAGATGAATAACAACTAGAGCTAAATCCTCTTTAGTTCTGTGGATTAATGGACCATACTAATTGTAACTTACTTAGATGCCCGTTATTAAAGCCAAGTTTTTTTGGTAACAATATTAGAACGAGTTAAATCGTCACTTTGTGTTGCAAGTTGAAAAGCTTCAATCCGAATAGTTTAATTAATTCGCCACCATTAAAAGGAAATAAACGAATCTACAGAACCACACCTTCTACAAGAATCAATAACAGATTCACTGGAAGAATTTCTACAGCTCAGTAGTGAATGAAGAAACCACACGCGATTACCAAACAAGATGTAGTGCAATGATTGAAATATCACCAAGAAAAAACGACTAGATACTATCTTAGTTGGTGGCATAGGTTAAGCCCATGTTTACCACCTTAACGTAATACTTGCAAGGAAATATTTGGCCTGTCCTCCAACATAGTGTTCCAGTGAAGAGTATTTTAGCAATTGCTGGGCATAATGATGAATATAGAGAAACCTGACTATCAGCAGAATAAAAGGCATAAAATTGATGTTTCTCATTGCACACTTTTTTTTTTTTATCTTATTTATTATTATATATCAACCTTACCCTAATATTTGAATTCTAAATACTAGGCATAAAAGTATAATATAATCTCATTGTAAAATATCTTCTTTCATTAAGTAATGTGGGAATGAGTGATTGGTGTAGGGTGCAATTTGAGTTGGAATTCCCCCACTATCTACTAAGTATCACTGATAATAACACTGTAATAACTTTAATTTATACTGTGAATGATGTGGTCTTAAACTGTATTATTTCAATGAAATTCATAATCGAGATATATATATATTATTCTATATTTATTATTCATTTACTAAGTCTATTTTAATTCGGTCCGACAACCTAATAATTAATAAAGTATTATTAATAATATAATTATATTAATTATATAATAATAATATTGAATAAAGTCATTATTATTACTACTTATACCTCTCAAGCTTATCATTTACCTATTTTATACCTTAACTTCTCAGCTCCGGGCAGGTCTTCCCTCCATACAGGTGCTTATTAGGGTGATCGTCGTCGGTGGACACACGGTCACCTTAGCAAAAGTTCTAAATATTTATGTAAATTTTACATGATTATAATATTATCTTGTTATAATTACACTTGATATCGAGGAAATTCTCAATGGAAGATAAGGGATTTTTATTAAAGATGAAATAAAACAAACCTATAATATTTCATTACACTTAGTTATATATATTTATGTTATATAAAAAATTAAATGCTCTTATTAATTATAAAAATATATTCCTTTCTCCGAGATTCAGCAATTAATATTTTATAGAACTATATAGGTGGAATATCCTAAAGTAAAACTGAAACATGCTAAATAGAAGCCTTTTGCATAATGGTAGCGCTTCACGGAATACGGCATAAACCTCACGGTAAACTCTTTGCCTCACCTAAATCCTACCGTTAGTTCAGTGTATTAAATTTAAAACGGAGTCGACTCTTATTTATTGCACTCAGGACTCGATCACTAAATCTATTCGCTCTTTAATCTTTCAAATAACCTTTAGACATTATTTTGTGGCGCTTATAAAATTTCGCAACATCGGAGGTGATATTTGACGACAGAAGACTTATTTCGGTGGGAGATTTATATTAGTGGTTCAATGTGGTTTACCTTATTCGATATCTAACCGATTTATAATTATTATATATAATAATAATTATTTTATTTCTATATATATAATAATAATATAATTATTATATATTATTATATTAATATATATATTATATATATATTTATATATATATTATATATTTAATTAATATAATTAATATATATATATATATATATATTAATATTAAATTATATATATTAAGGAATATTATTATTCAATAAAAATAATTAACCGTATCCTGGATATATATTACTATTGTATTATCCATAGTACTCCCCGTGAGTATGGCAACTACCTGAGTATTGAGAAGTAGACTTCGGAAGAATAATTAATATATTATATATATATATATATATATATATATATAATAATATATTAATATATATATATATATAATATATATTATATAATATTAAATTAATATATATATATATAATATATTAATATATATATCTATTAATATATATATATATATATATATAATTATATTATTATATATTTTTATCAATATACATTCACAGGGCTTCACTAACTTTCTTAGTCGAAAAAGCAGAGATCATAGAAACCATGTACTTCTCTGTCAGACTAACGGACACACGTCATTCTCTTCAAGGATGTTGGTCCCCGAAAGTCGCGTTGCGAAGTTGTTACCTACCCCTGAAAATCGGCACAGAAACAACGCTCAGGGAATTTTAAAATTTCAAATATTCGAAGAATGATCCTCAAGGACCAAAACTTCTACATTAATTTTGATATAGAATGGTAATCTTTCCTGATCTAGTATACCGATTTTGTGCCTGGAATAGAGAGAGATGTATTTGATAACGCATTGATTACTGAACTAACACGCGTAATTGAAGTGAATCACGATGGAATGAGACATTTTCCAATGAACATATAAACTGAGCATCTATGCCTGTATTACTTCTCTACTTATTTAGCCTCTTACACGGGTTATTAAATTCTAGGTTTAGCCAGAACAGGAACTACTGATTCTTTATCTATTTAGCTTTCGTTGAGATGTTGATTCCAAGGTAAACAAATTCATTTTGGTCTTTAGATTTGAGATGTAGTGATTGATGTTATGATTGATGTATTTAGATTAAACTGTTATATGACTTATGATTAATCATGTATTATTAATCTAATATTTCTTTTTAGGGTATTATATAATATTACTTTTTAAGGTGTTTATTTTTTTATTTTTATTTATTTTTATTTTTTTGAGGTTTGACAAATGTGAATTTTTGGATTTTTGTGCTTGAATGAATGTATTTATATTTTTAATATTTAATAATAATTAGATTTATCAACATAAAAAACTAAACTTCAACGTACACAGTGGTTGAGACGTATCAAACTTGAAACCCAATTATCATGGTGGTTGGAAGTAAAGGACCCATGATATCAAAGGCATACTGTAAAGTGTGTAAAAAAGAACTTTGAACTATCTAACATGGGGCGCCAAGCCCGAAGTAAGAAATTTTACTAATCTTTGTATAGTATGAATCGTAAATACACTAAATCCATAAAAATTCATTTAATTAAAGTAAAGATAATTATTAAAGACTTTGATCAAAAGTTTATATATATTATATATATATATATATATATATATATATATATTATTATATAATATATATATATATATATAATTATTATATATATGCATAAAATGTTTATATATTGACTCATGTAGGACCTACAAAGCAACTCTCTTTGTGTATACAGACAAACGCACGAAAGGTAATTTGAACTGCTATAATAGCATATTTATATATTACTCTTCATTTTTATTTTATATCTATGTTGTTTAGTCACTTATTACACGGACTACAACCGCGGTTGTCAATGGCCTAACACCCGGGTTGTCACTGGTCTAAAGCAATTGGGTTGTGAAAGGGAAGTTATTTAAAAAATTATGGTACCATCTAAACCTCCTCTAGTTTTATTTTATGAAAAAAGGATCGATTGTCTTCACTCCTCAAAATACTTCTAAGATAAGAACACTTACTAGTTCTGATTTTTATACTAATTGAAAAATGTATTACCCCCTATTCTAGATATTTGAAGATTACTAAAAAGTTAAGCTTTCAATCGTCTTTTCACAAGTAATTCCTTTTATTGTCGTCGTTAAAAACTCTTCACCGACCGCAGATTTCGAGGCTGAAAAGGAAATTAAATCAGCTGTACAAATAATAAATTAGGAGTAGCTCGAAGATTTGATTTTGGAAGAAATTTTTGTATCCCATCGCAAAGTATCTAGATGTTTCTCGAAATATAGTTCAGAATGGAAAGAGGACAATACTCATTTGATATTTTAATCATAAACAACTAACGCATTGGTATAGCTCAATACCGAAAAATCAGAATGAGAATACAGCTTTTGTAGTGGAGGGTAACAATAACAAATACGTAAAATTGTCGGATATGAATAGAATTAGGTAAATTCTGTTGAACAGACTTCTTTTAGAGTTAACTGACAATAAACAATAAAAAGCACACTTAGCTTTCGAGAACACGATTCCATGTAGCACCAAAACTGACATATAATTCATTGTACTTCAGATATGCACTACACAATTCTGACATGTCTCTACCATATAACACGAGTCACTAAGTTAAAGATGATAAAACCGGCTAGTAGTACGCTAGAAATTCTATTAAGAGGTTTAACTGAAAGTAGAGATAATCTAGTTTAGAATCATCTGTTTTTTCATCATCTTTTGCATTAAGAGATTTAAATCAAAAGAAATTTTTAAATACTATGGGCATTAAAGGTGGAGGATGATAAAATGTCTTTAAACTCGTGTGCAGATTATAGGGAGATTAACATACATTTTAATACATTATATGTTTCAGCGTATAGTCATTTTCGCGGTCTAAGCTTCATACATTTCTTTTAAAAATGGTGAGCCGATGAAAATATAATAATTGATTAGATATTAATCACTATGGACCTGCTATACTTCACATATTTTCGGAATTAGGGAACAGCGGGACGAGATAATTCCGCTAACAAATAGGTGCGAAAGAGGAACCAAATCTTAGCCTTACAAGCGTTGAGATGACTATCTAAAAGAATTCTTGTCCATGTCTTTGCCTAATAGTAATGAAGCTCAAGCCGACCAGCATAATGCAAACGACTGGCTTGACCTCCGTATTTAAGAATTAATTAAGATTCGAAAAAAGATAAATTAGTATTATCAATGGAGATAGATGTGGTAGAAATAATGGTTCTCATAATTTATAACGTTAGTATAAAGTATAAATTATTCGTTGTAGTTTTTCTCTCATAAAATTAATTAGAGTTAACCTAGCAAGCGCGAATGCATATCTAAAGGAGATGGAGGTTGTGGCAATTATTAAATATTACGGATGAGGTATCGGAATCTAATTCGACTTGACACACTGCCGAACAGAGGCGGATGGGAAATGGGAGGGGATATTTCTATAAAATGTGAAAATCAATTTTTGATGTTGAGTGAGAGCTGAAGGAGAACATCAGTTGCTGATCCATTGGCGTACAAAGAATCAGTTTGGTCAACGGCAACCCATGGCAATCGCTTCTATTGATAAAACAGAAAGAGGCCTATGAATAGATAAATTCATTGAATTCAATACTTATTTCTCGACCACGAATAAAATAAAATGTTGACATAATGTATGAGCTGCCCTAGAGTAAAGGTTTAAGATTCAAGGTGTAAAAGAATATCATACAAAAAGATAATAATCAGTTATTCTTTGATAGAAGTAGAATTCATATAAATAATTGGTTTGAAAAAGAAAATTCATCTTCATACAGATTCTTCTTTATATAACTTGATAATGAAAGCATGATATGAAAGTATAATGTAATTCTAAAAATAACTGAATAGCAATTTTTTGACAGATGAAGAATTACACTTTAGATATAGTAAAAGGTTCGTAAAGTAAAGGTAGGTAGAAAATTTCACAATGGCACATGAGTGGAATGACATTTTGTTTTGGTTAGAAGTATAAAATCTTAAATTCTCACACGACAAATCTCTAGAACTCTTGTGATCACAGTGGACGTTAGTCACCTAGTCCATTAATGTAAGCTTTTAATTTATTTCCTTTTGTATAAATAAAAATACTGTAAATATACAAATATATCTCTGGAGAGCCAAGAGGAAATGAGAGAGTATAGTGATAGTGCGAGAAATATTGGATGGGGCTACTCGAGGACCAAAGGAGAAATAAAAAATAAAGAGACAATGCAGCCTTAACTCCAAGGAATTATAAAATTAGCAAACAGTACCTTTTCGGGCTCTCCTTTTATCAAACTTTTAACACAGATGATATGAACAGCTTTCCTTAAAGTAAATTTTTAAATATATACATTAATGTATCTGCAATCTGAAGTATTAGGCTGTCCAATATATTGATTATAAGCATTATATTTTTCATATATTCGATCCAAATGTATAGTAAATAACGAATCAAGCTTAAGGTCAGTAATATAATGGAAAATTTGCTGGAATTGTGGTCAGGGAATATGTCCAGGATATCATTGATGTTCAAAATTTTCAGTGTGAACTCCTGGTGTAAATTATATTATTAATTTAATTACTTATATATATATATATATTAATTATATTTCTTATATCTATAATTATATATATATTATTATTATATTAATATTATTAAAATAATTTAATATATATTAATATTAATATTAATATTATTTATTATTAATAATTAATATATAATTATATATTATTTAATAATATATATTATATATATAATAGTATAATTATATATTATATATTATATATATTAATATATATTATATATATTATATATTAAATATATATATATATTATATTCTAAATATATATATTGCCCCTCATTGCACTCATATTAAATAATATTTTTATATATATCTAATTTTACTTTAAACTGGGGCTGAGGCCTCGTTTGACTCTTATGTGTTATTTGTTGGCCACGAAGTTATGCGAAAGATCAATAAAGGTTATTCACCTTTTCTTACTTTACTACTGGGAAAAATTACCAATTTACAAAAATTATCACATAGAGTTTTTTTCAGAGGAACTAAAAAAAATTTCCTTTTATACTGAGAAATAAGTTTTTGAAAATATATAAAGACTAATATTTTTAATTTTGAAGGTCTCTTATTATCTTTATTATTTGGTAGTCTAAATAATTGACTTTTCTTTTATGTATAATTGTGAAGTAGTAAACATTATAATAAATTAAAATATGAAATTTCTAACTGCACGTTCTTTTCTGTGATGTCTAATTCACATTTATACTACTTAGGAGAACCATATTGAGATCTTCTATATTTACTTTTTAATGGAAAGGCTTAAAAATCCAAATCTGTTTCCACAGTACAAAATGGTTGGCACGGATGCTTTAAAGAATTACCTATAGTTTACTTAGCCATCGAAACAACCACATATGCATGTGTAGAAGGTACTGCTAATATTGACGACTGAAACCATTGTAAGGCCTTTCTGATTTATCAATTGATTTCCATACTACAACACATTTAGTACCTTCTAGTCATCGGCATTTTCTACACTTTTAATTATCTCATTTAGGCACAGAATATTTTTCCTAATTGTTTCTTCGTTCGCGCATATAAAGATATGCCGCTGTGGTATGCTGTTTTAGACGTTTTTGTCTTCTTAAATCCTCGAAACAGGCTTGCCTCAATAACAACCTTTGAAAGACGGGTTTCATAATAATACCTATATTCCTTGCAAAGCATATCCACTTTTATTAGCGCCCGTCATCCTGTGGTTATAATGAGCAAACTAAGAAACATTACAATATGTGAAATACCGAAACATATTCGGAAAATTGACCTGAAGAATTCTGGCGGAATTTTGAATAGTTAGCATGAAACTGTTAAATCTTGTCACAGTCTCAGTCGTAAATCACGAAACAAGAAAATAATAATCCATTTGGGCACATCACATTGCGTATTTAAGTAA
>JABUQX010029440.1:45000-57500 GCA_015478945.1 Trachelipus rathkii | reverse complement strand
ATTATTAATTATTAATTATTAATTATTAATTATTAATTATTAATATTATTATTAATTTGTTTACAAAGTCATTTTTGCTTACAAGTTGAGTTCGTTAACTATTCTTTTAAGTGGCTTCCTGGTCTTTCAGAGATTTGCTCTATGACTTTGAAACTTTGAGCCAAACAGAACAAGAGACAAGAACAAAAATGATCAAGCGTCACATATCAGACCTCACAATAATGACAGATAGAGCTGCGGCTTTCCTGGAAGACGTGCATTTGATATAAATAAGAAGAATAGTGATTCACTTTAGAAGTAAATTAGCTCTTCTTAAATCTATATAAATCTTATCTTTCTACCCAGGGGCAAAATTTCCTAGTCACACAACATTAATTTTTATTGTTAAAATACCTGTTTAATGCTTCAGAGTAACAGTAAAAACAGTAGCTTTATTCTTAAATATCCATATATTATTACGAAGGAAATAAAATATCAATTTCATCACTTAAATTTTTTTTTTATAGATATATCCACAAACAAATAATATCAGAAGTGTGATTAATATTATAGAAGTGTGATAAAATGTATGTATGTACATGCAATGGAAGCTTAGGCTATTTTCTTATGATAATTTAAAATTAAATGGAAACTACTAGGAGAACCACTTATTTATATTTAAACAATGAGAGAGCTTAAACATTATCACATTGAGGCTTTAAATTCTTACTTGTTAATTTATATGTTTCCATTTTTCTTTGGTGCAAGGGATAAAGTCAATTAATTGTGCGAACCTCTTTCTTGTTTTGTGGAAATTTGGTTAATCATTAATTACAATCACAGATATAAATTCACAATTTTAAATAACGATCTTATTTTGGAAGGAATTTGTAGTTATAGTTTTGAAACGACAGTTGTTTGTTAAATATAAATGGTTGAAACATTATTATTTTAATATCTGGTGCGTAAAAGACAACGCTGTATAATCATTTTCAAATTTCAAACTTTTCAAATTAACATATACCACAATTAAAACTTTCTCAGCGCGAATGATGCTTTATGGGCATTGAATATAGATGTGCGTATATATATATATATATATATATATTATATATATATATATATATATATAATATTATATAGATATATAATATATATATATATATATATAGATAATATATATAGAATATACTGTATATATATATATATATAAAATAAATATTATAAATATTAATATATATATATATATATATATATATATATATATATATATATATATATATATATATATATATATATATAATCTTTATTCTTTCCTGCTAGGTTTCGAGCATGAGCCCTCGCTGTTGGTACATCAAATGTTTTACCACTTTATCATGATGAGCTAAAAGGAAACTTTGGAAATTCACTTTCTTCCAAAAAGCTTCCCCGCTCACACTCGTGTTCAAGGGCCAAACAGGGCTCCACTGAGAGAGATGATGTATCATTATCATTTTACAACTACTAGTACACTAACAGTTTGTAAATATAAAGAATCCTTATTTTCTCTTGCTGGGTATCAAACTCGAGTCATCCCTGTTGGTAGAGCAAGTGTTTTACCACTTGACCACAAGGAGCTAAAAGGAATTTTTGAAAGAATACTCTCTTCCCAAAAGCTTCCCAGCTCACACTCGGGTCAAGGGCTAAACAGAAGGGAAGCTTTTGGGAAGAGAGTATTCTTCGAAAGTTTTCTTTCAGCTCTTCATGGTCAAGTGTTAAAACACTTGCTAAACCAACAGCGAGGACTCGGGCAGGAGAGAATATAGATTCTTTATATTTTCAAACTGAGTGTATAAGCAGTTGTAAAATGATGCTGATACATCATTTCTCTGAGTGGAGGCCTGTTTGGCCCTTGACCCGAATGTGAGCGGAGAATCTTTTGAAAAGAAGAGTATTCTTCCAACGTTCCCTTTTAGTGTATTGTGAGTGTATTAGCAGTTGTAAAAATGATATATATATATATATATATATATATATATATATATATATATATATATATATATATATATATATATATATATATATATAATATATATATATATATATATATATATGAAACGGTCATAAAACAGTTTCTTATAAAAAAAATACAGGTAAATTTATATTTTTATGAGGACATTGTAAGGCGTGGACATCTATTTGCCCCTAGAAACAGCTTTTATGTAAGTTCAAAATCAAAATAATCTATCAGGTGTAGGCACCTAAAGAACTTAGCGTCTCTTGCCCAAAGATGGGCAATGCGGTAGTTTGAAAGAGAGTCGGCTACGAAACAGAAAGCCTTGACGACGTTGGCTCCGATTCATGTCTGTCTTTTCAGCAGTAAATAAATCAATCACGATAAAATGATATAAACCTCTTCCATATTATTACTGTTAAATATGATCAATTACTCTCTGCCTAAAAATTTAAATTGTTCAGAAAGTGTCAAGATATAAGAAGAAGCGCATGTATAATTTGAAACTGAAGAATAATTATTACATTATATTTCAATATAATTATTCCTTGAATAATAATCTAGAATTACTAGGCAAGATTTTAATTGATATAAGTATGTAATAACAATAATAGCAAAGTGAATGATTACTTATGTTTCAATAAACTATTAATTAAACAAATAAAAAAATTAATTATTCCTTTATTCTATTTGTTAAGATTCTCTTGCTCACATATATATATATATATATATATATATATATATATATATATATATATATTTATAGATATATATATATATATATATATTTAATATATATATATATATATATATATATGGAGATTGTATACTCAGAGAATTAAATATTACTGATAGAACATTATTTCTTTGGTTTATTTTATATCAATGTCTTTTTTTTCCAAAAAATAAAATTAGTAAACGTGTTTCCGTACAGTTTATTTTCCAATTAATTACAAATTGATTGAGAATGTCTTTGGTTCCTAATCTTTACCAGTGCAGATAAAGATTGGGACTTGGGAGAATTAATGATTATGATGCTCCAGCTGCCGAGAGAAAGAATGAGAGTAAGATTTAAAGAATGACTTGAACCAATCAGGGAAGAGTTATTTGTATAAAGCCTTCTGATTGGTTCTCTAATTGCAAAATGTATTTCTATTAGTTTCAAAATACAAGGAATTACTATAAGCTACAAAGTTTTGCAGCAGATTTTTTTTTTTTTTTGAAAAACCACAAACATTAATATAGAGAAAAATAATAAGATAATTTAACTTTAAAAATTTATAAACCATAACGAATTTCAGAATAAGTTCTTAACCAAATGCTAAAGTTTTAAATTGAATCTAACCATGAAAATTAACAAATATTTCAAATAAACCAATAACAAAGTCAAATACAATCCATAAAAATGTAAAAACTTATTTTTTGGAAATAAATTTTATGAGGACATTTGGAACAACTTACGAAAGAAGGAAATAATAATAATAATAATAATAATAATAATAATAATAATAATAATAATAATAATAATAATAATAATAATAATAATAATAATAATAATAATAATAATAATAATAATAATAATAATAATAATAATAATAATAATAAACAATTTATTCAGAAAATGAATAATATACATTATTAATATTAACATGTTATAGTACAATATTTAATGCAATACAATTTCTGAATAATAATAATAATAATAATAATAATAATAATAATAATAATAATAATAATAATAATAATAATAATAATAATAATAATAATAATAATAATAATAATAATAATAATAATAATAATAATAATAATAATAATAATAATAATAATAATAATAATATTGAAGAGGCAACACAGAATACACCTTCAAATGTTTAAAAGCAAAATATATTTTTCCAAAATAAAATTCTACTTTTTAAAATTTTAAAAATTTTTTTATTTTATTTTGAAATTTTAAAATTTATCATCAAAATATCTAAAGAATAATATTTACAAATTATGTTCTTTTGAAAGTTTGCTTGTAGTATTGTTGATAGTTAATTTAGTTGAATATGCATTTATAAAGAATATGCATAATATCAAGCATTAAGAACAATTCTTATGCCGAATTATTGCGATTAAAACGTGCTTAGTGACTTCCATGCTTTGTTATTACGATCAAAATTAGACACAGCATTTATTACTACATTCAATAAAAAAAATTAATAATGAAATATGTTTAACATCTGAATATACAGGGCGATATATTTTTTCATTATGCAACAAGAAATAAAGTTAAAGAATTTTTATTTTTTTAAAAATATAAGAGAGAGAGAGAGAGAGAGAGAGAGAGAGAGAGAGAGAGAGAGAGAGAGAGAGAGAGAGAGAGAGAGAGAGAGAGAGAGAGAGAGAGAGAGAGAGAGAGAGATAGAGAGAGAGAGAGAGAGAGAGAGAGAGAGAGAGAGAGAGAGAGAGAGAGAGAGTAATTTTGATTTTTTCTGTGAAAAAAGAAAAAAATCAAAATTTGTTTCTTTGAGAAACAATCTTTGTTTTTACGATCGAATTTTTTTCACGGTGGCTTGGCTTGTCTATCATTCCCTCTGTTTTGTCGACAGAGAATGCTGTTGCAAACTTATTGCAGTTTCACCACTCAGCTACATGATTATTGTATGTCTGTTGTCGAGGCTTCTGCTGCAAGAGCAATTTCGCTAAGGAAGCTGTTTTAAAAGATTCATCAAAATACATAAGTTATACATTAATTATCATGTTAGTAGATATTATCATATGTAATATTTAAAAATACTTCAATACATATGAAATATTTCTTTACATTTATATTTTTTTAACTACTTAGGAAAAAAAATCTTTCCTACTGTACAACACACATCAGCAACAGCCACCCATGTTAATTTGATATACTTAATTAAGTCGAACAAAAACTTTCAACTCATGAACAACTCTAAAATATGTCCAGACTAATTAAACCTCTTCCAGCTACTCCTAAGAAAGGTTCATTCGGCGGACATTTAGAATCAAGTGCCTCATCTATCGTTTTTAACGTCATTGATCTGGATGGAAGGTATGATATAGATATAGAAAAGAATGAAAAGATATTTAAGATAGAGGATTGAACAGGTATGATACGCGAGCGTAGCGTGAAAAATTCAAGAAAAGGTGGAGGAGGGGTTCAACATGAACTTGCACATTACAAGTTCAATAATAGACATGCAATTCAAAGACCTGGGTCGTAGTCACATTCACTGTCACAGGAGGTGATTGGCGGTTCCTGATTGTATGCAAAAGAGGCAAATTTTGAAATTTGGATAATTTTTTTAAATTTTCATTTGATTTAGACCAAACAAAGTATAAAATGCAGATTTTTCCGAACTCTAAAACGTCGACTTCAGGCCATTTTCTGTTCATTTCTCTATTCGTTTATATTCTATTAGCATTTAAGAATTTAGTTTTATTTTCATATTTTTGAATATAAATCAAAATCCCTTTGAAGAAATGACTTGAAACATAAACTATACGCTGATGGGTCTTTTATCTTAAATTCTTTGTAAACAGAAAAAAATTATGTCAATGACCACAATCAATCAATCAAAAACCCAATGATGAATTGTCATATCAAAGAAAATCTCAAACGTTTATCACTTGTCATGACACTATTTCTAAAAACTGCGTATAAATTGTTAATGATATTCTCTAAATTATATTTTAACCAATAAAGAGAACTCCGAATTTAAATATTAATAAATAACAAAGGAAAGAAAACTCTTTCATTTGATACAAAAATATTGAAAGTCCTCTGTAAAGATTCATTCGGAAATGCTTATAATAATTTAATTTACTTAAACTGACATACTTTATTTACATTGAAGAAAGTCCCCTGTGAGTGTAATCAGTTACTGTTTTCAATAGTTAATTATATTCCACGCAGATGACTATTTCTGACTCTTTCTAACTATGCTAGTTTGCCACCGCTAAGCTGCAGAATTACTATGGTGCATAAGATAAGGGAGAAAGAATAGATGTTTTTAAATATTCAAGGGGTAGCAAAAGGAAGGAAGATTTAGAAAATTATAGGAAAAATAGTGAAGCCAGTCAGCTGTGTCTATTACCTTTTAAGAATTTGAGTGGTATATATATGCGTTTTGCTATTATAAATATAATGTAATAAATATTACATTTTAAGTGTTAATATTCAGTGTGTGACGGTTAGCAGCAAGGCTTGTACCCGAAAGGTTTTTGAGAGGAAAGCTGGAAATTTTTTATAGACTGGTTTCTTAATAACACAAAAGGCTGACAGGCAGCCAGAGGCTCTCAATGAGGCACGTCACCCCAGAGCCCCAGGAAACTCCTAGAATAAATTTTTATTCTATATTATTATTATTATTATTTATTCATAGTATAGGCCTATATTCCAATAAACATCCCAAATTGTTTATTGAAATGTAAATATTGCAATTATATATTCTGGGAAACAATTACGGTAATTGTTTACCAGAATATAACTATTGTAATATTCACAGTTTAGCAATAATAACATACTGTATCTCAATAAATACAGATGGGTTTATTGAAATATAGGCTATGGTATTATTCTCTCAAAACAATCTTGAATCTGTAAGCATATATCACAAAACCATATTCTGAAGAATAGTTCAGCACCTGTTCACCAGAATATGACCCTTGTGATGTATTTACATTTACCCGCTAGGTTTATCAATTTTTGTCTATATCAGCCTGAGGTCAATTTCTAAGGTCCTTTAGGTCCTACTGCGGGACTTACATTATCAAATAAATTCCTAAAACATTAGAAGATGTTTCCTTATCCCTGTGGACCAAGAGACTTTAGGTGCAATTTTAAAAAAAGACATATTAATTGAAGAACATTTTTTTTATGTTATGGAGTTGATATTTTTATATCTATGAAAAAAAGTATATATATATATATATATATATATATATATATATATATATATATATATATATATATATATATATATATAGTAAGAAGTAGTTATATATATATAGTATATATATATATATATATATATTATTTATAGGTATTTTGTTAAGGGCGATATGAAACTGGGGTTGTTGAAAATTTCTATTGTCACAGACATAATTTTTCTTAAGCGAGTAAAACAACAACAAGCAACAAATAATAAATAACAAATAACAAATAACAAATAACAAATAAATAAATAACAAATAACAAGTAAGAATTAATAAGTGTTTGCAAACTTTCAAGCAATATTCCTGAAAATGGAGAAAAGAAACTGAAAATTTTAATTATGAAAATTTATTATTCTTTACGATATATTATGTGAAGCCCATACTGCTGAGATAATCATTTACTTAGATACTTTTTGTATATGGTGTGTTTATCTTAAAATGACAGATTTATTTCTTCATTTTTGTTATTGCCCCGCACAAAACTATATTATATATATATATATATATATATATATATATATATATATATATATATATATATAGTGTAGAGCATATATATATTATTATATATATATATATGATAGAAAGAGATATAAGAGAGTATATATATATATATATATATATATATATATATATATATATGCACTATCCAAACTCTCATACGTATATTAAACTTCACCCTATGCCAAGCACTTGCAACACACATATAAACACACACCTACACCTGCAAAAACACACAAAACTAATTAAAATGCATGCAATAATTTGCATTGTAAAGAATAATCCTCCTAATAACAGAAACACGTTCGGTACCTTATCCAGCAGAGAAGAATCTTCAAAATACCTGCATGGAATACAAGTATTCTACAAATCACTTAAATAAAGAAAACTTCAATAAAATATGTTTAAAAGGAAAAATGTTAACCTACTCAGATGAGCCAACTGTATATATATATATATATATATATATATATATATATATATATATATATATATAAGAGATATATATATATGCATATTATTAAATATAGATATATAGTAAGAAGCAGTTGTTTGGTTGTTATTGTTGTTATTGTTGGTTGTTATTATAGTTATTATTATATATATATATATATATATATATATATATATATATTATTATTATTTCATATATATATATATATATATATATATATATATACATATGCATAGATATAAATGAATATGTACATTTTTAGGGAACACGTTATTACTATTTCTATTTTTATATATTTATATATATAGTATATATTGTCGTTTCTCAAGGGTGTTTTAAACAACAAATGTTACTTGTAAACAAATGGCTTAAACCAATAATATATATATATATATATATATATATATATATATATATATATATATATATATATATATATATATATATATATATATATATATATATATATATATATATATATTTATTTTTTTTTATTTTTTTGTTGCAATATTAGGACTTTTGAAAAATAATATTTATTTAATCTTGGATTTTTATTTCTTTAAACACTGCCTTTACTTAGAATTGATTAATTTAATTAAATTAATTAATTAAATTTAATTAAATTGATTAATTTAATTAAATTAATTAATTAATTTATTATTTAACTATACATTCAAAACAGGACCCTGTTTACCACTTTCTTAAATGGCCCTTCTTTCCTCCACAGAGACAAAATTGAAACAAGTTTGCAAATAAAAATAAATATGATATGTGATAAAGTTAAAATCTGCATATTTCATTTAATTTATTAAAATCTGCATATTCCATTTAATTTATTAAAATCTGCATATTCCAGGGATATTAAATTCGTATTCCATTTAATTTATTAAAATCTTATTCCATTTAATCTATTAAAATCTGCATATTCCATTTAATCTATTAAAATCTGCATGTCACTTTAATCTATTTTAAAATCTGTATATTTTTATGTAATTTATTAAAAATATGTTATATATTCCATTTAATTTATTAAAATCTGCATATTCCATTTAATTATTAAAATCTGCATATTCCATTTAATTTATTAAATTGCATATTCTTATTTAATTTATTAAAATTGCATATTCCATTTAATTTATTATTATAAATCTGCATATTCCATTTAATTTATTAAAAATTCGTATATTTCATTTAATTATTAAACCCTGCAATATTCCAGTTTAATTCATTAAAATTCGCATATTCCATTTAATCTATTAAAACTATTATTTGTTATAAGTTAAAATCTGCATATTTCATTTAATTTATTAAAATCTGCATATTCCATTTAATTTATTAAAATCTGCATATTCCATATAATTTATTAAAATCTGCATATTCAATTTGATCTATTAAAATCTGCAAATTCCATTTAATCTATTAAAATCTGCATATTCCATTTAATCTATTAAAATCTGCATATTCCATTTAATCTATTAAAATCTGCATATTCCATTTAATCTATTAAAATCTGCATATTCCATTTAATCTATTTAAATAAAATAGTCTTGAGTTTTCGTTTCTTATATGCGAAATTTATTATAGTTGAATGATACTATTTTTTCGTGAATATTTATGAATTAAATATTAAGGAGAGGAAATTAATATTTCATATCTTTCCTAATAAGATACGAAAAATTGAGGACAAAGATACCATTAAATAAAGATACCGTTAATCTATAAAAGAAAACATGTTCTAATCAAAATTAATATTCTGTTACAAGTTTGCGAATGGGTAGAAAGATAAGAAGACATAATAATTTACTAAAGTGAATCGCTACATATTTATATTTTATATTAAATACACGTCTTCCAGGAAAGACGCAGCTCTATCTGCCATTATTGTGAGGTCTGATATGTGACGTTTAATCACTTTTTCTCTTGATTGTCGTTCAGTTTGGTTCAAAGAGTCAAAGTCAAACAGTAAATCTGAAAGAGCAGGGAAGCCAGGTGAAGAATTTAAGTCTAACTCACTGTAGGCAAAAGGAGCGCTTCTGTAACAAGATAATAAAATATTTATAACCTCTAATATTGCATTATTTGAAACTAGATTCCAAGAATATCATTTCAAAGATCAATGAATAATCCCATCAAGAATTTTTTTTTTTTTTTTTTTTTTCATAAAATATCTAAAATTTATAGAAACTAAAAATAATTTTTAGATAAACGGAGATGAAATGTTAAGGCCCTTAGAAATTTTTATATATTTGATAATAATAGAAAGGTCATAAAAACAAAAGGTATAGATGAATATTTCCCACCTTGAAGAATTTAACCACCACGCAAAGAGTTTTAGTTAAGTTTTTTTTTATTCGTTCAGCAATTTCAGCTAAATAAGCCTTAAAATGTGAGTGTATTTGGATAATTGTATTAAAATTTTATTTTTACAAATATAGAAACCACTGTGCTTATGAAAAAAATTAAAGATTATTTTCTAAAGCAAAATAATGACCTTTATTTCAATCTTAAAATCTATATATATAAAGGTTATAAATGATGTTTCATCAAAGGAAAAAAAATAACGTAAGAAATTTTGTGATTTTAATTTTTTTCCTCTATTGAATCATGAAAAAGTATTAAAATGCCTATTGAATTATCTCCGGTACTTTTTATAACTTCCATTATATTATCTCCGCGTACTCTTTATAACTTCCATTATTGTTGGACTACTATTTAGAGGAATGCGGTCTCCTACTCCTAAGAGAACAATTTTTAACTTTTGTAGATTATCTAACAGTTGACTCCCTTTCCTTTAAGGATATTGTTATATCATGTTCCAAACATGTTAGATGAAATTTCCTTTGATATGTAAAACCGACTCGTTATGCCAAAGGCGTAAAATAAACCACTTGAAAGTGCTGATTTAACAGGTCCAGTCGTTAATAGTACTGCATGGGGATTCTTGATCAAGCTCTGGAAGGCGTTTCAGGTCTTATTCAACTATCCACTCGCAGGACTACTGGTGCTATCATGCATGCGTCTAGAGAAATTCTTGGGTGATTTGTTGATCATGAGACAACTCAAATGTTACTAGTAGGCGTTAAAGATTCACACACTAGATGATATAAAGTTGAGTACAAACTTCCTAACAGATGCCAGACAACATCACAAAACCTAAACCAAAAGCATTCTGAAATATAATGTGACATTTAACGCATCATTCACTAGGACGTCCACGCACCTTTTCATCCTCTAACTTCAATTTGCATTTCAAGGTGATAACATCGTTATTACTGGCTCAGACCACCTTTGGTGGTTTCGCGAAAATTGCGGTCTTGCTATTCGGTTCCCTCATCTTCTAAACGAGGAGAAATCAGATGGACTATGTGGTGTCGAACTGGAAAATTTAATCCTTCTTTATGATAATATGCGATGTGATTTCGTCATCAGATTTCGTCAATGTCAAATTTAATAGCTGCTTAAATCGTACTTATCCGAGGATGATTGGCAATAAATCTATCGTCGAGTATTCATGTAGCTCTTTTTTGACGTTGACGCCTCTGTAGTATTGTTATTCACAATAAAGAGTTTCGGTTAAGAAAATAACAGATTTGAAAACATGTAGTATTTTGGAAGCTTGTTGGTATGTTTTGTCAAATCAACTTTATAACTTGTGAAAATTTAAAATAGTCAAACAAATAAAATAAAAGTGAATTTTAAAGAACATGCGAAGAGAAATCATAGAAAAAGAATTTGATTTCACTAGGATGCACGTACACTGATATAGCACAACAATGCATTCGAGTATGCTTTAAAGGCCTCCCCATATGTGAACAATAGTGACAAAAATAAAAATATGCAAAAAATAAAAACTGATTAACCAGAATTATCGGTTGATTATTAATTAATTTTTTATCCTTTCCCTAATTTCGTCAGTAAATAAACTGTAAGTTATATCGTTACAAGGAAACCTGATCTCGGCCATCCTTGACTTACCTCACTGTTGGCCTTCCTGGAAGTCCTTCTGGAATGATGAATATTTGTTCCAGTTTCATCATCTGATCATTTATCGCTCTCAATTGCAATTCACTAAAAGTTTATTATTATTATTATTATTATTATTATTATTATTATTATTATTATTATTATTATTATTATTATTATTATTATTATTATTATTATTATTATTATTATTATTATTATTATTATTATTATTATTATTATTATTATTATTATTATTATTATTATTTTTATGTGTGTGTGTGTGTGTGTGTGTTTATTATTATTATTGGAAGAAATACAGAACACAGAACGCCTACTAGCAAAGACTACAGTCACACTTAAGGCTCATCTGTTTAGTTTTGTTGCTTTTGGGTATATGATTTATTTATTATGTTGGATGTGTTCAATGTCCTAGAGCAGATCTGTTTGATTTTAATATATCTAGTATTTGTTGTTTTGGGATATATGAGTTTAGTTATTATTGTGGGATGTGATATCAGTTTGTAACAGGTCGTTTGATTTTTCTATATCTAGAACAAACTGCTTGACTTTGCAATTTTTGAGTTCACTAATTTCTGATATTTTATGGTAAAAGATCGTTTACTAAACATTAGTTTTTATACTTAGTTTATATTAGTTTTATACTAGTTT
>JABUQX010029440.1:37500-40000 GCA_015478945.1 Trachelipus rathkii | reverse complement strand
AGGCGAACATACGCGCACGCGAAGATAAATTTTTTTTGATGACCTGACCTAACCTAAACTATATGCAATTTTAATTTTTTAATTTTAATTTAACTTTAATTTTTATTTTTTAATTTTTAATTTTTGCCATTATTTTTAGTTTCCCCTAAAGTATTGAAAAGATATAAAGAAAACGTTTATTTTTTATGGGTATCATGTTTAAATTAAGTTTGGAAACGTACGATTATAATATTTTTTGGAGTTATTTATTAAAATTAATAATTATTAATTTTTTTTTTAGTTCTTGCATTACAATGTACGCTGAATTCAAAAATGTATTCAGTTTTTAAATATCTATATTATTTTTTTAGATATAGAGATCATATAAAATAAAGAAATATATATATATATATATATATATATATATATATATATATATATATATATATATATATATATATATATATATACATTTTATATATAAATTATATATATATATATATATATATATATATATATATATATATATAATATGAAGAGGATAACCAAAACAGGCTAAAAAATCATAGTTTTATTAATTCAGCCTTCCAGACCATCCCATGATTTATCATCAGGATACTTTAGGGCATATATATGTAGTGAGTTGAAATTTAAAATAAAAACAAAAATAAAAATAAAAATAAAAATAACAATGAAAATGCGAAATAAAAATAAAAATAAAAATGAGGTAATAAGGGACTAGCAAAGTAACAAACAGTAAGTAAAAATATTGATAAAGTATGTCGAAAGAAAGGTTTAACAATCAGGTGGTAATTAGAGATTTAGTTAAGGTAGTAATAATAATGGGTTCTTGGGGTTGGGAGGCAACTCAATAATGAAATCAATAATGAAGCAATCTGATAACAATAAATGAGATAAATCATTAATAGTAATAATAATAATAATAATAATAATAATAATAATAATAATAATAATAATAATAATAATAATAATAATAATAATAATAATAATAATAATAATAATAATAATAATTGTAAATATAATAATAATAATAATAATAATAATAATAATAATAATAATAATAATAATAATAATAATAATAATAATAATAATAATAATAATAATAATAATAATAATAATAATAATAATAATAATAATAATAATAATAATAATAATAATAATAACAGAATTATGGTTAAAAAAAAACAAAATCACATAACAAACACACCTAGTATAATAGTAATAGTTTATAGACTAAGGAAAATTGTATGTTAAGAGGTGAGAGATCGAATGTGAGATTGGTTTAGTTGCGAGTTAAAAAAGTGGAATATAGTTATACCGGAGGAAGGGAAATTAAGCAATTATAAAGGAGTGGAAGAATGGGAGGAATTTAGTGAGGGTTTTAACTGTTTGATGTAGAGGGATTCAAGGATTTTGCGATCAATGTCAGAGGATGCTGAACTAAGTATGGTAAAATCAGAAAAACGAAGAGGGTGACCTAAGTTGGAGGTGTGGGATCTGATGGAGGAGTGTTCAGGGGAGCTGGAAGGGAGGTTAGTGCGGAAAGATGTGCCCAGGTGTTTATGAATTCTAAGTTGTAATTGAAGGCCTGTTTGGCCAACATAGCAGGCCTTGCAGTCTGCACATGTAAAGTTATAAACAACGGAAGATTTCACTAACGTGGGTAGTTTATCTTTATGGCGAAAAAATGAACCTATGGATAGGGGATTAATAGCAACAAGATGAGGTTGGATTTGGGGGAAGAAATTCAGGAGGAGTTTATGAAGGTCAAAGATTAAAGATGGGTGAGAGGAACCGATAAAAGGGATGTTGAGGTTGTGTGTTGTGTGTGTGTGTGTGTGTGTGTGTGTTATTATTATTTATTATTATTATTATTATTATTTATTATTATTATTATTATTATTATTATTATTATTATTATTATTATTATTATTATTATTATTATTATTATTATTATTATTATTATTATTATTATTATTATATTTCAATTATTATTATTATTATTATTATTATTATTATTATTATTATTATTATTATTATTATTATTATTATTATTATTATTATTATTATTATTATTATTTACAATTATTATTATTATTATTATTATTGTTATTGGTTTATTCTGTTTATTTTTATCAGCATTGTCATTATTGTTCTATTATTGAGTTTTGAGAGCAAGTAGTGGAGTTAACTGTTTTAACTAAATTTAAATTTTGTGAAGCTTTATGGAGAAACTTAAAATAACATCAAAATTTTTATTACTGTTTGTTACTTTAACTAGTCATACCTCATTTGGCATGTTTTCAACTTTCTACTTACATTTTCATTGTTATTTTTATTTTTATTTTGCGTATTTTTTGTTTTAATTTATAAGAATTTTCTATTCAATATTATTATATATACCCCTTTCCAGTATCTGAGTGATGTGACGATATTGACATGGTTCAATCAGTTAATAAAACTATGAATTTTATCATAGCAGATTAAATCTAATAAATAT
>JABUQX010029440.1:27500-32500 GCA_015478945.1 Trachelipus rathkii | reverse complement strand
AAAAGGAAGAGAAGAGGGTGGGGAGAGGATAAAGGAGGATGGGAGTGGTAGGAGAGAGGATAGGGTAAGGAAGAAGTTGGGGGGAGTATTTTAGTGGGTTATTGAATGAAGTGGGTGGGGGAGGGGAGAAGATGTGCAAGAGGTGAGGATGGGGAGGGATTGGGGGAGGGAGGGGGAGGATAAAATAAAAAATGGAGGAAATTATTAGGGCCTTGAATATACGGAAAAAGGGAAGTCCGAGGTTGGATGTGTGAGAATGGGAAATGTTGCAGAAGGGGAGGTATAGGGTGGAGGAATGGCGTATAGGTTATATATATTGTTGAGGAGTGGTGAGTACAAGGATTGGGCAGGATGGTTTGTTTTGTTCACTGTTAAGGGGGGGGATAAGGATGGATGTGGGAATTATAGAGGTATTGTCTTTTAAGTGTGGTAGGGAAAGTGTATGGAGAATACTGATTGAGAGAGTGAGAGGTTTAACGGAGGGGGAATGGGGGAAGAATAGGGGATTAGGGAGGGAAGAGGTGTGTGGCCAAGTGTTTACAACTAAAGAGATGCTTGTGAGAAAGTATAGGAGAGGAAAGGAATGTATGGGTGTTTTAGATTAGAGAAGCATATGATAGAGTGAAGGGGGGAATTGTGGAGGGTGTTGGAGGAAAATGGAGTGGGGGGTAATTTAGGTAAAGGTATTAGCTTTTATGGAATATGTAGAATGTGTGTGAGAGTGTTAGAGGGAGAGTGAGATGTTTGGGAGTGGTGAGAGATTGGAGGGGTGTGGTTGTGCGTGGTATTAATTTGTTTTATGGAGAGTGTATTGCAATGAGGAATGGTGAGGGGGGGAGGGGGTGGAATTGATGAATGGGAATGATAGAAGGGAAGTGAACATGAAACTGTTTGCGGACGATACTGCCTAGTGGCGAAGAACGCGGAGGGCTGAGGTATTGGGTGAGGGAGTTTGAGAGAATGTGGGACAAAAGGGCTTAAAATAAATCCAGGTAGGAGTAAAGTGTTAGTGTTTGTTGAGGAAGAGGAAAGAGAGGAGGGGGAGGGGTTAGAGTTTCGAGTGGGGGGTAGTATTGGAAGAAGTAAAGAATTTTAGATATTTAGGGATGATTTGGGTAAGGGGGGGAGGGATGAAGGAGGAGATAGAAAATAGAGTAGGAGAAGGAATGAAGTTTGAGTGGTCTGAGAGAATAATGGAAAGGGGGGATTTATCACAGAATGTTAAGATAAGTATGTTTGACAAAATTTGTGTACGCCGTGTTGTATGGGTGTGAAACGTGGGGGTGGAATGCCAGGTAGAAGTTGGAAGTTTTTGAGATGAAGGGGTTGAGAGCGGTTTTGTGGGGTTAGCAGAAGGGATAGGATTAGGAATAGTGTGGTGTGAGGGAGAGATGTGATTGGAGGAAAGGGTTGGTGGGAAGAGCGGAGAAGGGAATGTTAAGATGGTATGGGCATCTAGTGAGAATGGAGGAACAGAGAGTGGTTAGGAGAGTTTTGGGAGGCGGAGGGGATAGGAAGGAGAGGAAGGGGGAGACCAAGAAGGAGGTGGGTGGATGGAATAAAGGAGATGCTGGAGGAGGGAGGGATGAGGGAGGAAGAGGGTAGGGTGTTGGGGGCGGGAGATAGAGTGGGGTGGAGGGGGTGGGTGAGGGATGAGGGGAAGTGTGAATGTGAGAGGCTGTACGTACCACTACCCTGCTCAAGCGGAAAAAGGGGAATAAATAATATAATAATAATAAATAATATATATATATATATATTATATATATTATTATATATATATATATATTATATATATATTTATTTTATTATATAATAATTATTATAATAATATATATATTATAATATATATATGTATATATAATTATATCTATATATATATATATATATTATATATTATATATATATATATATAATATATTATATTATATATATTATAATATATTTTAAATAAATATATTATATATATATATATTTATATATATTATATAATATATATATATAATATATTCTATTATATATATTATATATTATATATATATTATTTATATTTAAGTATTTATATTATATATTATATAATATATATTATTTATTATATTTTATATTTATATAGTTATATATATATAATATATAATTATCTATATATTTATAATATATATATATATATATTCTGTATATAGTATATATATATGTATATATATATATATAGTATTATATTATATATATATTTTATTTATATATTAATAATATTATTAGTATATAATATATATATATATATATTATATATAATATATTATATATATATAATATATATAGTATATTTTATATATATTATATCTAGTATATTATATATAATATAATAGTATATTATTATATAATATTATATATATTTATATATATATATATATATATATATATATATATATAATTATAATATCTATATTTTATATATTGGGTGGTATAAATTTAAGGGCGATGTTGATTTTGAATAAAACAAATTACTTAGGAATTTATTGTCATTTTTTTATTATTGATCCTATTTTCTTACAATTACAAAGGAAAATATTGGCCAAATGGCCGCCGCGACCTCGGCGGCACACCTGCCATCGATGAGTCAAAATTTCGATACGTGAGGCATCATTGAGGTTCTATGCGTTAATGTGGCCGAATTATCTCAGATCTTTAGCTTTGAATTGTTGCTTGGCTTTATGACGTACAGCCTTTTCTTTCAATAACCCAGAAGAAGATCCAACGGTGTCATAATCAATTGATTTGGCGCAAATTGACAATCGCCCCAGTGAGATAACACGGGCATTGATTTTGTCGCGCAAAAGAGCATTGTTTTGGTTAGACTGTGTGGCAAGTGACCGTCCTGTGAAACACATATCGTCCAATCATACTTCAATTCGTCCATAAAAGTTCGTTATCATCACGATAGCGAACCTTCCACAGTAACTGCTGCCGGCTAATTTTGGAAAAAGTACGGCCGATGATGCCGCCAGCCCATAACCGACCAAACGTCAGTCTTTGTGGGTGATTGTTTTTTCGACAATATCTTTGATTATATTCGCCAATGCGGCATTCTGCTTATTGAGAATCAGTGAGGTGATGTGGCCTATTGAGATGATTTTCTTTCGAAAATTGATCATCACTTTGCGATTTCTTGCGACCATTCTGACATTGAACGAGTTTTGTATGGTCAAGAGGCTTTAGTTCTTGAAGTCAGTTGCCATTGTAAGCGTTTAAATGCAAGTCTTTATGCATAATGTTCATCAACGACGAGCGTGTGAGAGGTGCAATTGTTGGGCACGACGACGAGTTGAAGTGGATGGCTCCTCAGCCACACTATCGCGAACAGCAGCAATATTTTCTACGAGCATGCACTGGTCTTTTCAAATCTCCTACAGACCGGGTTTGCTCAAATTTTTTCACGATTTTTCCGATTGTACGCACATTTGGACGATTAAATTGACAAAAAAATCACGAAGTGCACGATATGCATTTTGATTTGAACGCCCATTTTCATAATAAGCCTGAATAGCTTTAACACGTTGCTCCATTGTGTATCTTTCCATGGTTCAAATTGAGTAAGTCTGAAATTGAAAAATGTCAAATGAAATGCAGTAAAAAATTGACGTTTAGGTGTGGTTACATTCAGCATCGCCATACAATTTATCGCACCTATAATATATATATATATATTATATATATATATATATTATATAATATATATATATATATATATATATATATATATATATATAATTATATTATATATACTTATATTACTTATATATATAATAATATATTTATATATATATATATATAATATAATATATAATATATATATCTATCACTATATTTATATATTATATATATATAATACTGTATATAATATATATATATATATATATATATATTATATATAATATATAATAACAACACCACTATATATATATATATATATATTATATATTATATCTTATTATATATATTACATATATATATATTTAATATATATATATATACTAATATATATAGTAAGTTATATTATATATATATCTATATTTTATATATATATTAATATATATATATATTATATATATATATATATATAATTTATATAATGATATTATATATATATAATACTATTATATTATTATAATATTGCAGCCTTGGGTAATATAGATGAATGAATTTATTGATTTATAACCACACACTGATTAATTATTTATAAATTTATCATAATTAATAATTATAATTAAGTTAGCTAGCTTTCGTGGTCATAACCCACTTCCTCGGGACTGAAAGTTATGAAGTTGGCAGGAGAATGATTTTGCTATCTTTTTCTATATCATGGCATTGGTTTTCTTTATGCAGAGATATTTTGGTTTATGAGATTAAGGATATGGCACAATTTAATAGTTACGTTAAATCTTTTTATAGTATACTATTTAGAGAGAGAGTTTTGTAGGTACACTTTTTGTTAATTTTTGATCGATGTAATGATTCCTTTTTAGTAGGTTGAAATTATGCTTGTTTTTATGAAGAATGATTTATGAATTTACTATTTTTTGTATCTTGTATCGGCTTTTATGAGGAAATGTGTTGGTGTTATTAATGGTTTGAAGTTTTGACGATGTTTACTAGTGAGGCGGATTGTTTTTTTCAAATATTTTATAGTTTCGTTTTTGTGTTGGTATATTCTGATGTTGAATTATTAGTTTCTCCTATGTATTTTTTTGGTTGCAGTTATTGCATGTTTGGTTGTATATATTATATGCTGATTTCTTAATTGAGTTATTGTTGAATAGGTTTTCAGTGGTGTTTTAAGGTTATGTTTTATTTTGGATTTGACTGTTGCATATTATTGGGGATGTATTTTACGATAATGTTTTTCTGTATGTTCGGAATAGGTAAAATGTTAGATATTGTAATATGTTGTCGTGTGATATGTATGTAAGATGTTGTTTTTTTTTGCTTTTGTAAGGCTTTTGTTA
>JABUQX010029440.1:17500-22500 GCA_015478945.1 Trachelipus rathkii | reverse complement strand
TTGCAATATTATTAATTTAATGTTGTTAGAGGGCATTATTTTGCTTGAAGGTTCTCTCTGATCTTCACATAATCTTTCTCGAAGGTATATTTTTTTTTTTTCTGAATCTTATTTCATTGTGAATAGCGTAGTATGTTATTACTGTTTTGTCTTGAATTTTCTTTGTTTCGAGAAGTATATATATATATATATAAATATATATATATTATTATATATATATATTTAATTTTATATATATATTATTATTATAATATACTATTTTGTAAGTATATAATATTATATATAATATATATATTATATATATATATATATATATATATTATATATATATATATATTATATATATATAATATATTATTATTATATTATAATATATAATATATATATAGATATTTTGAGTTAATGTAGCAGGACCCACTGCCAAAAGAAGGCTTCCATCTGGGTTGAATAAGTCACTTATGGGTGGGTCTGGGTTTATACATGTTTTTACTGTCAACGAAAATTTGAGTGCGAATTAAATATTTACTTAAGAATAAATAAACCTAAAGAAAATATATATATCCTTACATTAATACTGTTTTTCGGAACGAGAATCAATATTTAATGAAAAAAACTTAACTGTGAGAGCTGACTTCAATTCGGGAAGGCACATTACGGCTTGCGCCAATCGAGTGGGTGAATTGATGAAACCGGCTACTCAGATGGTGATTGTATGGACACTTACTACTATGGGCTATAAGAAGAGATTTATTACCAACACTGAATCGGTTACGACAAGTATTTTGAGCCAAATGAAAGTATCGATTGAAGTGAATCATGGAGACAGAAAGAAGGTAACTGAAAATGCCTTAAAGATCAACCCTAAGTAAAAGTATACCTGTTTAATTCCCACCAATGCAGGACTTGTATACTTTAACAGAAAAAAGAATCCCCGAGATTGGGGCAACTATGAAAATTACTTTGATTCGGATCCAAAACATTTCTCCTGAAAAAAATGAGAACATGCTATTTTTATGTTCGACCAGTTCGAAAAAACTGGAAAAGTCCTGTCTTGATTGCCGGACAGAAACTCTTGAAGGGAATGTGTTTTCAGATTATTATCTTAGCATTGAGCAACCAGACAGCAGTCAACAAAAAAAATACCCCTCATGGTAAATATTATAACCAAAGAGACTAGGTTATGAATTCTCCATTGAGTCCTGATGGTTACACCCAATCGAACAGTTTTAGAACTTTCATAACAAGTACAGCTACATTTGGATAACTAAAGTCGTCCAAAGGAGACCAGAACCTTATACTCCCAGATCTTCCCACCGAGAGTTCACCCTGAATCTACAAAGATCACAACTTTGTTTGCCTTCACCTACAGTGACACCACCGATGAGATGATTTCTCAAGAATGTTCCATGTCAACCCTCCACATCGTATGATATCCAGATAATCCAAATAATATATTATGCTTAGTAACCTTGCCTATTTGGGAATTATCTATTCTAATGATATGTATAAAAATCCTGGGCAAGAGCCAAATACTGCTTTGCTCCAGCATCTAATGTTGTTATAATGCACAAACCCAAGGTCCACATTATCCTACGTCTTTCCAGTAATCAACTACTTTCTTCAGTCCCTCAATGTCACAATTAATCTCTCTTTTTTCAACTCCTGTTGTAGATTCAATAGTAATCCTACCCTTATCGGTAGAATAAGAACTGGAAACGGTGGACATTGGGTGAGATTACCTCCTGGAAAAGTATCAGATGATACACGTAAAGCGTTGAAACAACAGTGGAAAACTATGAGATTGAAATTAATACTTTAAATGATTTAGCTTCTTTTCCAAAACCCAATTAAAAATTACCCAAAGTGTAAAAATTAATCTTCCCAGTTGTTAATCAATTTTGTAATATATATTGTATTATTTATTGACGAATATTGAATCCATTGCTTTATTATTATTTTTGTTAAATTTTATTATTGAAATATCTTATTGCCACTCTGTGTTCTCCCTTTGATCTAAGGCTCCTCCATTTAAATAAAATGTTGTCGAAAATGAGGGGGGGTTTTAGACTTAGTGGGGGAGAATATAGAGGTGAAAGACATACTTATTTAATGGTTAAATTTAGAATTAAGTTTTGGTACTGGTAAAATTCTTATTTAATTTTAAGGAAAATATTCCAATGAGTTGGAAAATGGTATAATTAATCTTAAGGAAAGGTAATTCCAATGAGTTGGAATAAAATGAAACTTTTAATCTTAAGGCAATTTATTATTTAAAATAAAGTCAACCATGATGATTCTTGTCTATGATGCTCAAAATGTGCCAATATTTGACTATTTACACATATCTTTATATATATATATTTTTCTATTCTAGTAAATAATTATTTATTTGAATGATTTAATAAATTTCCAAAGTATTATCAATAAAACCAAGAGTTTTATAATAATTGAAGCCGATTGTTATAACTTAAAACGGCTCTATCCCAGATTCAAATAAACACAGACCTAAAAGTGGAGTATAAAATTTGTGCAGGTTAGTCTTACAAATTTTATAAAATAACCTAATATAATATAATTTAAACTTTATTACTGCTGTAAATATAGGAGCTTATATAACATGAGTTAAAGAAACTTATCCCAAATATTAATTCCAGTACTTACCCATGCAACAGTCTCCTTGTCCTGATGAAATGTCCCAATCTTTCAATTAAGATAAAGACCTCTCTCCGACATTCTTATTGATAGGGTAAGGCATCTTCTTTCAAAACCTATAAGATAAATTAAAGTTCATATAATTATAATAATTAAATAATTTAAGTCATAACCAATGCCTATGAAACTAATTCTTATTATTTTTATAGGGTCTTTATTTTAGGTTGTGTTTGCATCACTTTTTATTTTGGGACCTACTTTTTACCTTAGGCTGGACCCACTCTTTATTTTAGTGCTTACTTTTGTTGCTTGGCTTAATCCCTTGTGTCTGGCTTAACCCTTTGCCTTTAGCTTATGTCCTTGCTTTTGGCTCTGCCTTTATACTAAGTTAAGTCTCTCAAGTAAATCAGCCAAATTTATAAAAATCACTAAATTGACACATTCTCAATTTCATTTAATCTCAAGAAAACGAATCAGTTCAATTCTCAGTTCAATATAACTAAGTTTAAATATAAATCATAATATTTCCTAAGTATTTAAAGAAATGTTTTCAATTATAAAAATTAATCATAAAGATTCTTAAACTGAAATTCCTCAGTTTCTCAAAGTTGTATTATATAAATATATTCTAATATAAATATATAAACATTAGATACCGAAATTCGTCAGTATCTTATTGTTTATATTTAAAACCTTTAGTTAATAATTTAACTTATCTCATAACCGAAATTCATCGGTATCTTAATGTATATAATAAAACTTATTCAATAAATATTTTAAGTACTTGTTTTTTAAAATCTTAAACTTGGATAAGAAAAAGGAAAAAGTCTTTACTTTACTGTCATAAGCTATCATTTCCCTATAAAAAAGCTATCCCTTATTTCGCTGTTTTTCTGTCTTCTATTTGCTATATAACAAAATCTTTTACTGACTTCACACCCCACAATTAACGCAATTAGTGACTGGCCGCAAAGTCCCACTTTTTTACCTTGGACTTAGGAGAAGGCTTGGTGTTCTAGCAGTGTTATCAACTTCTTCTCCAGTTTTGAAATCTCAGTTGAAGGAAGAAGAGTTGATAGGAATAACTAAAGCAGGTGATTTACCTAATTCTTTTCCTACCTTTATTAGTCTTAATTCTCTAATCAAAACGCAGTATTTTTGGAGAGTGGAATACAACTATTATGGTTACTTCTTAACCGAAGTATTCCGCTCTCCGCTATATATATAATATATTTATATATATATACTATATATATATATTATAATATATATATAAATTATAATATTATTTATAAATATATATAATATATTATATACTATATATATATATATATATATATATAATTATATATTTATATATATAATATATAATATATATAATATAATATTATATAATATTATATATATATAATATATATTATATATATATATATACATTAATATATTTATAATATATGTAGAATACTATCTACATATACAAAAGTACAGTATTTTATATGTGCATATATATATATAATATAATATATATATATATATATATTATATATATATAACTCGCGGACAAATTTAACTAGCATCACTGTAAATATAATGTTAAAAACTCTCATTGTTGGAAAAATGTAGAGGTATGGTTTATGTTTTATTTGGAGTCATACCTAATGTCGGTGTATACCGTATGTCAACTACCACGTGTATGGAAATAGAATGGATAATAAAGGAAAACCCAATCAAATTACGAATCCCGAAAGTACGTTCATAGTTGAGAAACAAGATACAAAACAAGCACACCAACCAAACTAACGGAAACAACTATGCGTTAAGTCAGAGTTGACAAAGACTGTCACAATGACAGGATTTTTGTCAGAGAAGAGGAAACGTGCCTTAAGGAGTTATACACTGTCGGAAGCAGAGTATTTCTCAGACAGGTGGGCTACAGCAACTCAGGTAACCAATCGATGGTCAGTCAATTCCTTCTGCGATTCAGGGAAACTGCCTCATCCGTCGGCGCATGGGTCAGAACGCCAGGGCGACGTCGAGAAGATGCTCCGGATTGCACGTAACTCGGAGAACATTCCCGCAACAAGCGTACAGCTACAACACAGGCTCCGTGAGGTCGAAATGTGCCGACTTTCGAGCGATACAGTGAGAAGACGTCAGGAAGGAACGTGTAATTACGATATTTACAAGGTGTGCCATCGGCCTCTCCTGACAAGAGCATGGGTTGCGATTTCATTTTCACAAGCGTATGGAGATTGAACACTCACAGATGAGTCGAGGTTCCCACTACAGGACCAGATGGACGTCGGCGAATTTGGAGACGTGCAGGTGAGCACTTTTCTGCTTGCATA
>JABUQX010029440.1:12500-15000 GCA_015478945.1 Trachelipus rathkii | reverse complement strand
CACCCAAGCGCCCGTGTAGCGGTCATCCCTGTTCGTTTGCATGCTCTACACAGGGACCTCTTTTTTACTAGTCGATGTTCTCCACCTGGATCCAGCGTCATCCCTCTGTCGCCACAGCCGCCGGCCACATCCATCTTTCCATCTTTTTCCTTGGTCGTCCCGCCCGGATCTTCTACCCTGCAGGCTGCCACGTGCATAAAATCTGGGCCGGGATATCTATCTTTCATCCATCCTTCTGCATGTTGTCCATACCTCTCAGTGTTGTCTCCTCGATAAATCCTTCCACCGCCTCAACCCCCAACTCCTCTTCTTATCTCAAGTATTCCTTTTCTCTCCTCTTCTGGCACCCCCACTATCACCTCAACACCCTCATTCGCCGCCACGATCTTACCTTTCTAGTTGTAAGTGTCACGACTCCGACCCAACAAATTACCGGTCTCATGAATCGTAGGTATAAAATAAGTTTTAACCTGTCTCCGTACATGTCTGTTTTCTCAGCAAGGGATAACACACTGACCACACTCCTCTAGCAGGTAGTTCATATTCTTTCTCTATTTCACCCTCCATCATTCCACTGCTGTTTACCGTAACTCCCAAATACCTAAAGTTCCGCGCATCTTTTATTCTTTCCCCACCGATCTCTATGTTTAAGTTCTCTCCTTCCCTAGCTATCTTCATCACTTCAGTCTTGCTCATATTCATCTTCAATCCCCTCCGTCGCAGCACCTCCTCCCATCTGATCAGTACTCTCTGTAACGTCTCCCTGTCTCTTGCAACCAGAGCAATATCGTCACCAGATGCTCAATATCGTCTGCATATGCCATTACAACAATCTCCTCCTCCTCTACTCCAATCTCTCGCATACACTTGTCCATATACAAGATGAATAACAATGGTGACAACACTCCTCCCTGTCTAACACCTGTCTTCACTCCAAACCACTGTCCTATCCCATACGCTGTCCTGACGGCACTTTCACTTACTGTGTAAAGTCCCCTTATCACTCTAATCAACTTGGGTTCTATCTGATAGTAGCAATCCTCGAGTGTCTCCCAAAGTTTTACCCTAGGTACACTGTCAAATGCCTTCTCTAAATCCACAAAAGCCATATACATTTCCTTATCCCACTCCCAGCTTTTCTCTATCATCATCTTCAGAGAAAATATCAGATCCGCGGTACCTCGTCCGGGCCTGAATCCATACTGTGCTTCATTCAGCTTGTCCTCGACTCCCGTCCTGAGCCTTTTCTCCAATATCCTTTCATATAACTTCATGGCATGCGGCAGCAACGATATGCCCCTATAATTGGAACAGTCGCCCCTATCTCCCTTTTTGAACACAGGGCATACTATCGCCCTGCCCCACTCCGCAGGTACTCTCTCCACTCTCCAGAAATCATTAAACATCTTCAACATCCATCGCATGACCTCCTCACATCGCATTATCTCCACCGGCAGCCCATCACATCCTGGACTCTTCCCATTTTTCATATTCCCCATTGCCATCTCCAACTCTTCCTTGTTATTCGCACCCTCATCCACGTTATTCGAGCTGTTCCTCTCCTGCGATTCCGGAGGTTCTCTTCTCCTTCCTCCTGATTATTATAAACTCTGAAAAGGTACTTCTCCCCACCTGTCGCTGAATCCTCATCAGGTCCACTCTCAGCTACCCGTCTTATCGTTTTATGAGTGCTTGCAACAGTCGACCCTGTCCTCTAGGTTTTTTGCCATGTATATATTATTAATTATTCTTAGTTCCACCTTATCTCTCCCATCAGGTATTCACCATCCTCTCCCCGGCTTGCTCCATCGCTCTCACTTTATTATGGTCTGGCCTCATTTTCTATTTACCCACATATTCCGCTCTGTGTCTCAGGGATCTTCTTTTCATCCACGCTCTAAACTTTTTATTTTTTTTCCCTTTACTGCACGTGCAACTTCATCTGTCCACCATGCAGTCTTTTTCTTTCTGGAACCTGTTCTTTTTACCCCCAGCGTATCTTTCGCACATGTTATCATTTTTTCTTTAAAATACTCCCACTCTCCTTCTACATCTACAACATTCTCTTCTTCCTCTGGTATAATATCACGGACTCTTTCTACAAAAACCCTTTTCACTTCATCCTCCTTTAATCTCTCCACTGCTATCCTCTCTCTCGTTACCATCTTCGTTGGTAACGGGGTTTTTAGATTTAATATCCCCACCACCAAACGATGGTCCGAATCAAGCGACACTGATGGTATACTTTTCACGTCTCTTACCACCTTCCTGTTGTTAATTAGTATAAGGTCAATCATCGACTTATCCGTGTAATCCTCTACAATACTATTCCACCTGTACCAGGTCCATTTATGCGAGTCCCTATGCGCAAAGTATGTATTCATCACTGCCAGCCTATTGCTTACCGCAAAATCCAACAACCTCTCCCCCTCCGCGTTTCTTTCTCCTATTCCAAACGCCCCCATTGCTATCTCGGTACCTATTCTCTCCCTTCCTATGT
>JABUQX010029440.1:0-2500 GCA_015478945.1 Trachelipus rathkii | reverse complement strand
CTTATATAAAAGAAACCCGAAATGGAACTGAATTCTTCACGTGTGTTAGTAATTCATCATATTACAACACACGGCGTGTTTACATGAGTCCCGATGAATTACTGTGTATATGTAAACACATCGAGACCTGGCTTACTGATTACTTTAACCCTAATGCGGCTTTAAACTACTCGAAAACAGTTATCAGCCAGAGCAAAGGAGGAAAGGAAAAACAGCTTACTCTAACCTTCTTCTAAACATGCGAACACCATCGGCGTGGAAGTTAGACTATGGGAAAGGACTAGTGGTTTAGAAGCATTTGAACGTACTTCACATGGATTCTTCATCTCAGGAATACAGCGGTTGAAGTGTATGTCAGAGGTAGGCGGAAGGGTGCTAAGGCATATGAAGAGAGTGAGTGTGTTATCTAACTATGTAACAGTCGTTCATTATATGTTATACGAGGAATACTACGCATTCAAGAAAATGATGGTTGATGATTCTGATACTGTTATTAAACGATTCCTAGACACTATCGATGTGCAGAAATTCATACATCTTCTTAGAAAACGATGGGGCTGAAAGCATCTATGCTACCGATCCAGAGGCCAAACATACTATGATATCTGGGAGGGAGCTTTTTACATATGTGCTTTCGGACGGCATCGGTGAGACACATAGCTACATGATAGACAACGACATAAATGACTGGCATATTTGTAAAGATTTACAGAGTATTAATCTTGAGTCTTCGTGAAGTTTCTGTGAATGTCTATATCAGTGTTATATACCCTTATAAATATTTTTAATATTATTGTAAATGTAATTAATGTTAAAATATTTAATATTCCAGTGAGTATATTTAATGTTAAAATATGTAGGTCTGCGATTATTAAAGTTCTAGGTATGTAGTAAAGGTTTTAACTGAAGTTCTTGCTTTAACATCGTCGAGTAAACGTTCGTGTATATAATATATATAAATAAATATACATATATATATATATATATATATATATAATATATATATATATATATATATATATATATATATATATATATATATATATGCTCTCACTATAGCTTCGAAAGTTGCATTGTACATCGAGCACGCTACGAGCATGGATGTGGGTAAATTCATGTTCTTCAGCCCTGCTACATGCATGGTGGCGGGTCCTACAGGCTGCGGGAAAACCTTTCTGCTGTTAAACATATTAAAGGATGGTGGAATTTTTGAGCATACACCTGTGAAAATAATCTGGTGCTATAGTGTATTCCAGGAGAAGTTTAATGAATATAATAATATAGTAGAATTCCATGAAGGTGTATACGATATTAAATCATTGGAAAATGTACAAGGTCATAAAGTTATAGTTCTGGACGACATGCTGCACAGAGTAAACGTCAAGATATTAGCTGAAGACGTTTACGGTGATATTCCATCCATTTAACATATATCTGTAATTTATTCAATTACACAGAACATTCTTTCATCAAAGCCACGGCGACAATGAGGACCTGTTTTCTTTAAAACACTCAGTATCTGAATCCTGTTTGGTCAAAGAAGAGATATAGAGGTCAGAGTGGAATGTTCTAGCGGTCACAGATGGTATCCCGTCAGCAAGAAAGAAGTCTTGAAGTATATAAAGAAGCTTACTTCGGACCCGATACGGATACTTGCGTGTGACATTTCACAGAGCCTAGAACACGCATAAGAGTCCTGCTCCGCACTAACATTCTACCGCACGAGGTAGAAACTGTGTACATTCCCTGAATAATGAGTAGTTTAGTTGTAAAGTATTTGCCTCTTATAAAAAGATTTAAAAAGCTGAAACCGGCTGAAAAAGCGCAAAATAATCTAGTGCATGGATGAAGAAGATTCATCCAGTGTGATTATAGTGAACTCATGCTTTAAACTTAAAAGGGGGAATGTTCCTCTTAAACAGGCCTCATGAAGGTAAAGCTGACCGTCGACATAGAAACACCATTAAAAAAACTCTCCCGTAACATAAAGCATCTGAAAAATATAAAAGAAGGTAGTTGCAGAGGGAGTGGTATTGTATTCCTGCTCACTTTTCTCTAGTTATTGCTCCATCATGAATACCAAGTGGATCATCATATCATACATTAAGACAATGCGTCGGCTGTATCTACCGTTATAACGAGTATCAGAGAAAATGACGTCATGAATTATTTAATCAAACTACTTCATCAGTTTGCAGAAGAGCCCACACTCGAGCCTACCACTAACCACAGCCTATACGGGGTGTCCGCACTCACTGCCAATTTCACCCCCAAATCATCAGCATCATTTCTCTCTAGAGAATCAACAACCTTTGAGTCCTGCACAAATTCAGCAGCCAGCTCTGCCTTACAGCTTGATCGACCCTAAAGTTGAACAGATAAGCAATTACGAGCAAGAGGTGTATCGGATATTAAATTCAGACATTAACATCCATGAGAAGCGTATCTTATACCAAGATGCAATGCAGAAATTATTAAGTCTCAAGGATTTGCATCTAAA
>JABUQX010029439.1:10000-24286 GCA_015478945.1 Trachelipus rathkii | reverse complement strand
TATATATATATATATATATATATATAATAATTAATATTTATAAATATATTTATTATATATATAATTTATATAATATTATTATATATATTTATATATATATATAATATATATATTTATATTACATCACCAAGTCCATCAAGTAAATAACAATCATCTTCGACTGGTTCTTATTACACATCTCATTAGGGAGTATACATCAAAACAGAAAACACAATGTATTCTAGCAAGCGCCGAAAAAAGATCACCATTACCATCACTGAGAAATCGCTGAGCACTCAAAATATCCACCTGAAAGCTTCCACGGACCGCAGGACGAAACTTAAAAAAAGCGTTTGCGAAGCAGGGCCGAGTGGGAAGCCCATGACCATACCCCCATCACAAACCCCGCCATTTCACTCCGGTATGCCACCTTCCTCTCGTTTCTTGGTCAAACCAGCACATTCCTCTCTTCAGGCATTCCTCTACTGACTCAATCCACTTTTTCTTTGGTCTCTCAGGCTGTTAATTTCCAGCACACCACCAATATGCATTCCGCTTAACCGACCGATTATAATCCATTCACATTCCATATGACCAAACATTCAACGACTCCTAATTATCAATCTCATTACGCCCCTCTTCACACCACACACGTCCCTAGATGCGTTCAGTTCTCATTTTATCAATTTCTGTCACACCACACCTAACACTCGCCTATGATGTCCATCTGAACACATTGCACCTAAGATCTGTACCTTTATTCCAGATCATAGTTCTTCTACCCATTACATGAACTACGAGTCAACAAACGTCACTCATGCCAAAAAACCTAGCGTTACTCCAAGTAACTTAGACTCCTTCATCAACTTCCAGCCAGAGAAATTTAATTGCACCAGCGCTCTCGACCATTCCAACTTTCCGACCTATCATTCTTGCACATCCGTTCCTTGATTCATCCAACGATATCTTATATATTAAACTCAGAAACCTTGTTCCAGCTGCCACCATCTAACATAACTTCACCCCGCGACACTTCCTCACTCACTACCGTAACCTTACTCTTATCTACATTTACTTTCATTTATATATTATAATATATATTATATATATATTATATATATAATATATAATAATAATATATATTATATCGATATATTTATATATAATTATATAAATATTATATTATATTGCTATATATGATAATATAATATATATATATTATATAAACTAATATATATAGTATATATAATATATATATATATATATGATATATTTATTATATATAAATCATTTCGACTCTTAAATGAACATAAGTTTATTAAATACAAGGATGATCCGAGACGAAGAGTGAAGAAGAGAGACAGAGGATAGAGATGAGAGTAGAGAGAGAGAGGAGAGAGAGAGAGAGATCGAGGACGATGATGAGAGAAGAGAGAGAGAGAGAGAGAATCTTTTTCTTGCCTGAACATTATAAAAAGGCGAGGCCTCACTTTATTAATTTCTTCTCGTAATATTCAAAAACTAGATGAGGTCCATTGACATTTCTCTTGCTTTTTTCTCCTTCATCGGCGAGGGCAAGTTATTTCTGACGCCCAACGCTCTCTTTGATTATTTGGCTTAATGGAACAAAAGTTCCTATTAAGTATGATGAAAACAGAAGTATAATAGTTCTATTTTGTAGAAGAATTTGTCATGTAGTTTATTTCAGTCATCTTTTGAGAAAAATTAATATAGGAATAAAAAATTGTGGCTGAGCTAGATCTTCATATATCAAGGAGCCTATACTAGTTATATATATACTATATATATCTATTAATATATAATATATATAATATATATATATATATATTATAATATAATATATAATTATATATATTAATATAGTATATATACTATATATATAAGTATATTATTGGCCAGCATCCCGAAGAGGCAAGCATGTAACTAAAAAATAATACAATTACAGTGTACATAAAAATAACACTTATTAATTTCACTTACAATAATATTATACAATGAAGTTAAAAAAATTATTTCATACATTTTCTATGTACTACCTTAACTATTAGTATAATCTCAGATTTGGCGAGCGTTCGCTGTGATTGACCTCCATCCCTGCAGTAGCACCAGAGAGCAAGAGTTACCAAATAATATTTTATTTTTACGCTTTTGAAAAAATGTTATTTTTTCTCTCTTTATATCCTTTTTAAGGGGTTCAAGCCGACGGAGGGACAGGATGGGACGAAGTCCCCCCCCGTCGTCCCCAGATAGGCCGAGCAACCCCGACTCTGTCCATCTTTAAGTTTTCCCCCCCTTGGGGTATTCTTAGTTAAAAAAAAATTCAACATTATGGAAAACTATTGCCCGCTTTCTCGGCTACTCCGAGCTCCTTCGTAATTTCTAAAACAATGCTTATTCTTACAGCTTTCCATCATTTTGTAACAATTTAAAAAATTATTCAAAAACGATTTTATTTTATTTTTTATTTAAAAAAAAAAAAAAACAATGGAGTAAAAATGTCTCCCGATTAATAATTTCTTATGTGATTCTCTGAAGTGTTTATAGTTTTTTAGATTCACATGCCTGGCTCTTCGGATTGCTGACCATATATATTATCTTATATATATTATAATATATACATTATATATACGATATTACTACTTAAAATACCAAATACATTATATATTAGGACTAGCCTTTTGTAAATCTATAAACATAGCATATATATACTCCTACATAGGATAGCTATTACTATATATGAATTGTTGTTCTAATTTCCCCCTCTAACATCATCCACTATAATTCTCCCTCTAATACTAATATAATACTCCAACTACTAACACATCATTCACTGAATTTCGAACTTGAAAGGGTGGGGTAAGTTGCTTTGATAAAAACAAGTCACCTAAAACTTTGCATCAATTATTATCTTAAATAATTTTAAAATATTTCATGTTTTCTGGGCAAAAATAAATTTTGGCACGCCTTCGGAGGGGTGCATAGACAGTTGCGAAGCAACCGTCATTACAA
Source organism: Trachelipus rathkii (assembly GCA_015478945.1). Lineage (NCBI taxonomy): Eukaryota > Metazoa > Arthropoda > Malacostraca > Isopoda > Trachelipodidae > Trachelipus > Trachelipus rathkii. The sequence goes on along the minus strand of JABUQX010029439.1, from coordinate 21,277 downwards.
TCTCCCCTAGTTTTATTGCTTGTTGCCCAGGCCAGCCAGCCTATTTTGATGTTTTGACCTTGATATTTCTGACCTTGATGCCGTATCAGGCCTGAAGTATTAGTAGGGATTAGTGGGGATTAGTAGGGATTAAGTTGAACTCAGGCAGGTACCTGACGCTGTACCTTGGGTAGGTAACTGTCCTGTCCTAACATGAGGTCATGTAGGTACCTGTCCTGTATGGACCTGTCTAACTTGAATTTACCCCACACACACACACACACACACACACACACACACACACACACACACACACACACCCTGTCCTCACTCACGCTTTTCCACCGTCCCTTATCGTATGCTCTTGGCCGTCCTTATTGACTCAAGACTTACCGTCTTTACCTGACCGATGCTTTGGGTCATATTTCAAAATATAAACCCAAGTTGTCATGAATTTTTTATTTTTATTTTGCATTCATGACCAGTAATTGATTTAATAACTGTAATCTTCATTCCATCTTTCCTTTTAAATCTCCCGTTAAATGTACAGTTAGGTTTTTGTACGTCTGGCAGGACCGTATTTTTAATAGCCATTTGTGATGAATAAAGATTTTACGTTATTAATAGTTGTAATTGATTTTTGAAATTTCTTTAAAGTTTTATTATCTTTATTTATATGTAAGTTTCCCTTTTTAAAGTTCCCTCGTTTTAATATTTCTTCAAAGTACTAGATGTACGACATTTTTTCTAAATTTGTACGATTTTTCACCTGAGGCCTGTGCTTCTTGAACAATGTTTTTGTCATTATATTTTGGTGTTTTGAGTTTACCTTGCCTATTAAGTTAAAGTTATAATATTTCCTTTATTAAAGTTCGTTTACTGATTACGTAATAAATAAACTTTTTATATTTATATTCTAAAAAGCCTTAATTTGAAATATTTTTGTGTTGAGTATTTCCAATCCCTTTGTTTGAACACTTCATTTAAGTTTTTAATATTTTTAAAATTAAATATTTCTTTAACCAAAAACTAGGTTTAATCGTACATTTTATTATTATTCCAATATACTGATAATTATGAGTAATAATATTTATTGAAGAGTGGAAAACGTTTGGTCAGGCCACATATTCTTAAAAGGGAGAAGTCATTTGTGGAGAGCTTTTGACGAATTACCTTTCGGTTGACTTGCGTCGCATATAAAGTATGCTTGAATTTTCCGCGAGCCTTTTGTCTATTTTGATCCGAACGTGAAGGTTGTGTTAAACCGCTTAATGATTAATAAGTGTTTGTGACCCTTTCACTTGAACTAGGAAGATGTGGATTGATGTTTAAAGTTTATTTATAGTGATTTTTCATTTTGTTTTTATGTAAATGTGTCATTAGGCCATAAAGACTTTTTTTTATATCGATGTTTGTCCCTGATGGTTTCCTTGCATTCAACCGATGTCGATGTCTATGGTAAACTTATTTCCCTTTGATTTTCTCGGTGAGTGACAATAAGTAGTCAAATATATATATATATATATATATATATATATATATATATATATATATATATATATATATATATATATATATATATATATATATATATATATATATATCTCTCTCTCTCTTCTTTTTTTTCCTAATTTTTAATTGGTTTGCCTTTCTTCCTTTGGGTCATCAACAGGTTTGACATTGAATGGATTTAACTTTGAACCAAGTACAAAATATTTTCTTTATTAGAGTATTTGTGTTTTTTTTTTATTATTATTATTATTATTATTATTATTATTATTATTATTATTATTATTATTATTATTATTATTATTATTATTATTATTATTATTATTATTATTTTCCTCACATGCAAAGGGTATTTATATTTCCTTTGACAGAATATTCCTCCGCCTTATATTTTCTAGGTCTGGAATGATGTGGCGTGGTATGGTAGAATACTGATTTCCTGATTTTGACGAAGGAGCTATTGGTCCCCTTTCATTTCCTTGTTGGTGGATGACTTTCCGGATCAGAAGAAGGATCTTTTAGTCCCTTTGGTGGGTAATATTCAGTTGAATATCTTTTTATTTAATATATTTTTTATTGTTCCCTTTTCTTTTTATTCCACTGAAAGGTTCATGTTTATATTTTGTAATGAATTTTCATATCAAGATGATATTGATTAATGTAGTTAATGTTTAAATTTAGGTTTACAGGTTTTACGTTTAATCGTCAGTCTGTTAAAAGGTAAAGGGTGTATTATTATTAATAATAATACATGGTCGTGATATTGCCTTAGCATCGGCACCACTTGATTCCCATTTGTAGCAAAGCACACCACAAATGTACTCATTAATAATAATTATTATTATTATTATTATTATTATTATTATTATTATTATTATTATTATTATTATTATTATTATTATTTTCCTCATGCCAAAGGGTATTTATATTTTCTTCGACCAGAATACTCCTCCGCCTTATATTTTCTAGGTTTGGACGATGGGGCGTGTTATGGTAGAGCATTCTGATTAGAAGTTCCTTTTGGTTCCATTTCAAGACGAAGGATCCCTTTTTTGTTGAAGATTTTCATTTACCAAATCTGGATCTTAAATTGGTACTGTTAATAAACTTAATTTTTTTTATATTTTTTATTTATCATATAAATATTTTATTGCATTTTTTCCTTTGATACTTGTGCTCCAAAATATTATTGAAAACTGGCTGAGTAAACGGGCATTTTTATTTTTTTTTTATTTAAAATTTGAACTTTATTTTGGTAAAATGTGTTAGGTTTCGCCTCCATATTTCCGTGAGCAAGGACATTTTATTTAACACATTTTTATTGGCGCTCCAATGTTTATGAAAAAACTCATATTTTAGCCAGATTTTTTTTTCTCTTTTTTAAGGGAGCTTGAAGATATTTTGACTTTATAAATAAAGTTTAAAATATCCAGAGTATTAAAAATTGTCTTAACCAGGTGTTAGTTTAGTTATTTTTTGCATTTTAATAATAAATTGGTATTAATAATGGATTCAAATGGTGAACAAATAGACACCACCCCCCAAAATGAGTTAACATTAGAAAGTAGTCCAGAACTGCAAGGAGCTAAATTAAATAGGAAAAGGATAAGAAATAGACAAACGAGACTGTGTAATGAAATAAATGTCACAATTGGTCAAGTGACACTTGATTTTGATTTATTATCTGCCAAATTAAATTCATTATTAACCCTTAAAGAGGAGTTAATCAAGGCTGATGACTTTGTTCAAAGTTTTTTAACTGGTGAAGAATATTTAAGGGATGATGAACAAGCTTATGATAGAGTTTTGCTTATGGATGAGTTAATTAACAAAATACAAACGCTTGTCAAAAATAATAATAAAGACATGTCCCCACTCAATAAAAACAGTCATGAACACAAAGAGCGTGAGCCAGAGTTATTTAAAGCTCCTACTAGAACCCTTCCTACATTTAGTGGTGATGTTTTACAATTTGACCATTTTTACGAGGTTTTCAAGGCTAATGTAGAAAGCCGTAATTATTCAAATGCAGCAAAGTTAGAAGCTCTCTTAGGGTGTCTTAAGGGTGTAGCATTAACGTTGGTGTCAGGTTATGCCTTGAGGGGGGATAATTATCCCATAGTAATGGAGACTTTGAAGGAAAATTTTGGTAATAAACATAAATTAATACAAACTCTAATCTTAAAGCTTATAAATATTAAGGTACCTAGATACAATTTTAATGACTTGTTTAAGTTTAAAGCAGAGATTACATGCTGTGTTGAGAGTTTAAAGACACAAGAATTAATAAATAGTTGCAAAAGTTGCTCCATCATAATTGGTACCATTTTGGAACAGAAGATTCCTAAAGAAATTTTAGATAAATTACCATGGGATAATCAGAAGAGTAATTGGGATATAGAGTTCATTTTAGAAATAATTACTAAAGCTTTAAATAATTTAGAGGTTTTAGGTCAAAAATAAGAGACTACCAACAATGATAAATCTAAAAATAATGATAATAATAATAATTATAAGTCTAACTTTAAATCTAATAGTACTTTTAATAATTGGAAGACTGGTGCCATCCCCAAAAATTCTACAGTTTTAACCACTACCCACACTCAAGTTAATAAACAACTCTCACCTCATTCTCGTCCCTTTCAACCTTCTCACAACACCACACCAATTAGACCACTCCTCCCTACATCTCAATTTAACCCCTCTTCTTCATTTAAACCCAAATCTTTTAATACTTCAGTTAAACCCACTTTTCAAGAGTACCCAAGCTATGAAAACAGGATAACTTGTAGATTTTGTAATGATAACCATTATACTAATAATTGTCATGTCATTAATAAAATAGAACATAGAATTAGTTTTATAAAAACAAAAAATCTTTGTTTTAATTGTTTGTCTAGCAACCATCTTTCTGAAGAATGTACTTCACAAAAGGTGTGCTATATATGTAAAGAAAGGGGGCATCACACTTCCATTTGTTCTAAAACTCCTTCCAATCCCAATAACATGGAAAATCCAACCACCAACCAAGTGGGTACCTTTTTAACAAGTAGTAAAGGGGTTGCTCTTCCTCTAGCAAGTTTGTCAATTTATAAGGGTAATAATGTTGTTCCTGTTTGCACCCTGTTTGATCATGCAAGTCAAAGAACGTTAGTGAGTAGGTCATTAGCTTGTTTTTTAAATTGCAGCCCATTGTATAAGATAAAAATGTCTATTAATGGTATTAATACTCCAGGTGTGAATAAGTTATATGATGTAATTAATCTAAAGGTATGGACAGATGAAGGCATAACAGATTTAACTGCTGCAGTAGTAGATGAACTACCAAATTCTATATTTATACCAGGTTTAGTTCAGACTACGGAATTTTTGAGAAAATGTAATGTAACTTTAGCTAATCCCCATGCAAAGAATGATTATGTGAAAATAGGTCTTTTAATAGGTTCTGACCAGTTGCACAAATTCCTTAGAGGATATGAAAAATGTTATGGTATCAATTTAATGAATACTACAGTAGGTAAGGTGATTTGGGGCAATCTTCCCTTTGCTTCTCACAATACAAATTCACAGTGTACAGTAACTTCAACTTTTAAAGTAGATATTGGATTTTTAGAGGAGAATGTTTCAGTGCAAAATTGTTTAGAATTTATGTGTAACAGAAAGGCAAATGATTCTATTGATAATCCCCTTCAAGCCATGCTTCCACCTACCACCATCACCCCTTACAATCCCTGTTAACACACCTAACAATATTCCTACTCCCTCTCAATCCATCCTCTCCCCTACCACCACTCCTTCACCCCTTACAATCCCTGTTAACACACTTAACAACATTCCCACTCCCTCTCAATCCATCCTCTCCCCTACCACCACTCCTTCACCCCTTACAATCCTTGTTAACACACTTAGCAACATTCCTACTCCCTCTCAATCCATCCTCTCCCCTACCACCACTCCTTCACCCCTTACAATCCCTGTTAACACACTTAACAACATTCCCACTCCCTCTCAATCCATCCTCTCCCCTACCACCACTCCTTCACCCCTTACAATCCCTGTTAACACACTTAACAACATTCCCACTCCCTCTCAATCCATCCTCTCCCCTACCACCACTCCTTCACCCCTTACAATCCCTGTTAACACACTTAACAACCTTCCCACTCCCTCTCAATCCATCCTCTCCCCTACCACCACTCCTTCACCCCTTACAATCCCTGTTAACACACTTAACAACATTCCCACTCCCTCTCAATCCATCCTCTCCCCTACCACCACTCCTTCACCCCTTACAATCCCTGTTAACACACTTAACAACATTCCCACTCCCTCTCAATCCATCCTCTCCCCTACCACCACTCCTTCACCCCTTACAATCCCTGTTAACACACTTAACAACATTCCCACTCCCTCTCAATCCATCCTCTCCCCTACCACCACTCCTTCACCCCTTACCATCCCTGTTAACACACCTTACAACATTCCCACTCCCTCTCAATCCATCCTCTCCCCTACCACCACTCCTTCACCCCTTACAATCCCTGTTAACACAACAACATTCCTACTCCCTCTCAATCCATCCTCTCCCCTACCACCACTCCTTCACCCCTTACAATCCCTGTTAACACACTTAACAACATTCCCACTCCCTCTCAATCCATCCTCTCCCCTACCACCACTCCTTCACCCCTTACAATCCCTGTTAACCCATCTAACAATATTCCTACTCCCTCTCAATCCATCCTCTCCCCTACCACCACTCTTTCACCCCTACAATCTCTGTTAACACACTTAACAACATTCCTACTCCTTCTCAATCCATACTCCCCCTTACAACTAATTTGTCACCCCTCATAATCGATGTTAATCTTTTTAATGCAATCCCATCTCTCAATGATGATCTTTTCTCTTGGGTAAACACTTTTATTTCTTATTCCCCTGTTGAACTATCTGCTTCCTCAGTTGAAGGCTTTAGAGAGGAGGAAGGTTCACCTGAATTGGATTTAAATAAATTGTGGGAATTAACTCACATAGGTATATTACCAAAAGAAAGTTTTACTGAAAATGAGCGATCCACTTTAAAACATTTTCAAGAAAATTTACGTTTTGAGAATGGTCGGTATATAGTCTCACTCCCTTGGCGTGATAGCCATCACCCCCTCCCTGATAATTATTCATTAGCCAAATGTAGGCTCTATAGTGTATTGAAGAAATTGAGGTCACAACCTGACCTTTTAAAATCATATTCAGAAGTGATAAAAGATCAAATGGAAAGAGATTTTATAGAAGAAGTTAAACCCTCTACACCACTTCACCCCGAATCTAAAGTTCATTACTTACCTCACCATGGTGTACTTAAAAATTCTTCAACCACAGCTTTAAGGATCGTTTTTGATTGCTCCTCAGGGTCCCCTAGCCTGAATAATTGCTTAAATTCAGGTCCCTCTCTTATAACAGATTTAGGTAAATTATTATTAAGATTTCGCATGAAATCTTATGCTCTAACTGCAGATATTGAGAAAGCATTTTTAGCAATAAGGTTAGATGAGAAGGATCGTGACTCTACAAGATTTTTATGGTTAAGAGAGCCAGAGAATCCTAATAGTCCTCTCATGACTTATCGTTTTAAATCTGTTCTCTTTGGTGCAACCTGCAGTCCTTTCCTATTAGCAGCATGTCTTAATCATCATGTGTTAAATTCTAACAGTAATTATAAAACTGATATTTTGAGTCAATTATTTGTTGATAATATTTTTAATACTTTCGATGATGAGAATGAAATAAAAAAAAATATTTGGATGAAACCCGTAATTTATTTTTGAAGGCAGGTCTTAACCTTAGAGAATGGTCTTCTAATTCCCTTAAAGCAAACGAATATTTTATAACCCACAGATAGAGGCCACCGCTGTCTGGTAGTAATTAAATAGTCTTTCCCTAAATGTACAAACTTGCTTCTCAAATCTCTATTGTGCCCTTGCTTCAAAATTGAAGCAAATTACGATAGAGACCGAGAGTAAAGAAATTTACATTGGAAATTGTCTTTCTTTTGAGGTACTTTGTATTCTCAAAGATTGATTACTCCTACAAATAATAATATTAATTATCAAAATATTTAAATCTATTTTCATTCGTTTCAAAGATTTTTTGTTGATAATTCGTAAAATCTCTTTTGAATTTGAACTACACATTAAAACAATATTTGCAAATTTAAATACTAATAAGCAACATAATATTGCATTTTATTATTATTATTATTATTATTATTATTATTATTATTATTATTATTATTATTATTATTATTATTATTATTATTATTATTTTTTTGCATTTGTGTGTGTGTGTGTGTGTGTAGAAAGTCTTAGTAGTATAATTTTATTGTTATTGTTATTACAATGAAAATTGTCGTTATTATTGTTCATACCTTCAAGACTTGACGAGTTTTTTTCATCTTAGTCAACTCTTGAAAGTATATATATTTATTAACATCGAAAAATATACTACACTTGTTCAGCAACGTTGTTACACATGTTCGTTAACGCAGCGATAATTTTATAATGGCAAAATTTTTTATATTTCAACAAACAGAGCGACTTACGTATAAAAATAAACAAATTTTCAATAAAAATATATTGAAAATAAATTTCGAATTAAATTTAATAAACGACAAAACTTTTTCGTTCCCAAAATTCTCGTAAATAAAAACTCCGTTCTTCTTATGGGCATTTGTTCTTACATAGCAGTAAATTACATAAGTCAATAATTATTCTTTTTTATATATATATATATATATATATATATATATATATATATATATATATATATATATATATATATATATACATATATATATATATATATACATATATATATATATATATATATATATATATATATATTACATATCCAAGCGCCACGAGGTCCAGGGTATATATATATATATATATATATATATATATATATATATATATATATATATATATATATATATATATATATATATATATATATATATATATATATATATATATATATATATATATATATATATATATATATATAAGATATTTCCACTATTCATCGGCTACCTTCAGACTGGGTCAAGCGAAAGTAGGTACCCACGTCTAAGAATTTGTCTGAAGAGTATGAAAGTGTTAATTTAGTCACAGTGTTCATTGGCCCAGCTTACCTGGGACTGGGTCTGGAAATCCCAACGAAACATGGATCTGTGGTGATACAAGGGATTGGTTGAAGCCATTAATTATATGTTGTGTGAGGGGAGGTGAAGGCTGTTGTTGTTGAATGATTGCCTTTAAATCCGTGTTGGAATTCTGGGAGGGTGATGTGTGAGGATATTTTGTTTAATATTAGTTTCTCCAGCGGTTTGCTGATGGTGGAGAGAGAGGTGGGCGAAAGGAGGATGGGGAATTAGAGATGCTTTTGGAGTTTCAGTTTTGGGATAATAGATGCTTGTTTCCAGATTGGGGGTATATAATTGAGTTTCCAGGATTTGTTAAGATTTCTGTGATGAGGAGAATTGCTTTTCCTCCTAAGGTGTTTCAGGTGGAAGTTTGAGATTGAGTCACAGTCCTATTGCTGGTAAAATTTTAAGGGTTTTGATTTGTCTCTGACTCTCATGTTGGTTGTAAGGAGGTGGAGGTTGTGATCTGAAGAGGATTTTTGAGTTGTTTTTGTTAACCTATTAATAGAATTTATGAGTTGGTTTACGGGAGATATTAGCGTAGTGTTTTGCGAGGCTGTCTGCTTGTTGTTTGAGGAAGGGAGGGAGTTGTCGGGCAAGGATGGGGATTCGTGTGAGGGAGGGGGTTGTTTTGCGAATTGTTTAGTTTTTGATAACCTGCCAGGTTTTCTTATTATCTATGCGTGAGATGTTGCTTTGTAGGTATTCTATAAACTGTTTAGTGATTATTATCGTGTACAGATTAGAATCTAGCGGATGTTCGGTTAGTTATTGGATTTAGTGGTTAATGTGAGCGTGTGGTCGGAGTTTTCCCGGAGGGAGTTTCTTTGTTTAATAAGTTGACTGATTTCGGGGGATAGTTTGGGATTGTAGGATTTTCTGTGACCCTTAGGTATGTAGAGGTTGGCTGATTTGATGATTGTGTTGTTTAAATGAATGATGGAGGTGTTTAAAGATGTTATGTCATGTATTGGTGTAGGGTTTATATGGGATTCGATATGGTTAGTAAATTCTGTCCAGTTAGCTTTTTTGTAGTTAGTGAATGTGGTGGTCTTTTTTTTGGGAGTTTGGTGGGGGAGGTCAGAGATATGAGGATAGGGAGATGATCTGATTGTAGGTCGGTGGTTGTGTCCCAGGTTAGTCTGTGATGTAGGGAGGGGGAACAAAATGTGACGTCTGGTGAGGTGGGGGATTGGTTGGCTTGGGGAGGGATTCTGGTGGGGAGTTTTTTAGAGTTAAGGATATTCAGGGATTCTAATTCGTTAAGGATATGGTTACCCCGGGGATCGGATGGGTAGTCTTCGTACCAGGCAGTGTGGTGGGCGTTTAAGTCGCCTCCAAGGATGAGATTTGGGTATGTAGCTATTGTTGATAGGGGGTGTGAGGTTGTTTGGGGCGGATTTGGGATTGGTAGGGTGGCAGGCTATAAGGTTGAAGATGTTGTAGGTGGTCTTGTTCGGGGTATAGAAAAAGATTGGGATTTTGTGTGCGGGAGGGAGTGGTGTGGAAGTGTCAGTAGTTGTATTATGATATGGTATGCTGTTATGAATCAGTGTTAAAAGGGAGTGGTGAGGAGGTTGGGAAGGGGAGTATATGGCATCGTAACCATAGAATGTGGGGAGAGGGGTGTTTTGGGCGAGGGAGGCTTCTTGTATGATAGCTATGTGGATATTGTGTTTTTCAGGAAATGGTTAAGTTCTATGGATTTGTTGGTTAAGCCATTTATATTGAATTGTAGTATGTTGAGTGTTTGGGGATTAGGTTTGGTCGGAAGGGGGTTTTGGTTGGTGGTGTGGGGGCTGCAAGTTGTACAGGTGTAGCCCATTTTGTATCTGGGGAGGGTTCGGAATGGTGAGCAGGTCAGGTGTACCCATTTTAGGCAACTAACACACTGAATGCTATTTAGTCCAACGTTTTTGACCGATAGGGCGGGAATTTTGCCGGGGTCCGGGGTTTCTCGGGACATCTCCCGACCGTAGGAGTAGTAGGCCCGGGGCCGGGGTTAGCTAAAATTAGAAATGTAAGTCAAAAACACTGAAAGTCTTAAAACTTAGGATGAAAATTTAATATAATTTCAATTAATTAATAATTTTAATTATAAAAAGGAATACATTTAATTAATTCAATTAAATAAATATTTTCGAAAGAAATTTTTAGAAAATAATTGATTTTCTAGAAGAATAAGTTGTATTAAATATATATATATATATATATATATATATATATATATATATATATATATATATATATATATATATACACTATATATACTACTCTATATATATATATATATATATATATATATATATATATATATATATATATATATATATATATATATATATATATATATATATATATATATATATATATATATATATATATATATATATATATATATATATATATATATATATATATATATATATATATATATATATATATATATATATATATATATATATATATATATATATATATATATATATATATATATATATATCATATTATTTATTTCAATTAAATAAATAATTTTGAAAAAGAGATTTCGAAAAATATTTGATTTTCTTGAAGATGTTACTTTAAATAAA
>JABUQX010029439.1:0-5000 GCA_015478945.1 Trachelipus rathkii | reverse complement strand
CTATACCTCTTATTCCAAACCATATTCTCACTACTATATTACACAGGTAGCAACATACCCTCATGTAAGACCTAACGCACCCAGACTTAACACATACATCACCTGCATTGGTACCAGCCGCCTTCTACCATTGAGAAGACCAAAGAAAGAACAAAGAAGAAACAAGGAAACCCTAAGAGAAAGAGAGAAGACCAACGAGGAAAACAAGAAGAAAAACAATGGACCTACAAGAGAAAGAAGCTTGAAGAACAAAGAGGAAGAAACATAAGGAGACCTAAGAAGAAGACTAACTTGAGAAGAACAAAGTGAAGAAACAAAGAAGCAGAAGAGAAGACCACGAGGAAAAACAAGGATACCTATTGCAAGAGAAGAAACAACCATCCTTATAAATTTTCTTGAAACTTCAGCTGTTCGGTTTTACGCCACGTGTAGAAAATTTATGTTAATACTATTTATTTTTAAAGATGGAAAACATTTCGCATTATGAAAACAAATATTTTTATTATTTCTATTATTATTATTATTATTATTATTATTATTATTATTATTATTATTATTATTATTATTATTATTATTATTATTATTATTTTTATTATTACAATTATTATTATTATTATTATTGTGTATTATTAATATTATTACTACACTTTACAACAGTTCATCAAAACAATTGTTTACTTACTTAAAGCTGAAAAACAGTTTTCCTTTGCATTCTTGCCTCTCCAAATTGGAAAACATTTCGCATCTTTCGGAAAACATACGTTCACAGAAGTGCTTACTATTATTATTGTGTGTGTATTATTATTAGTATTATTATTATTGTTATTATTATTATTATTATTATTATTGTTATTATTATTATTGTTATTAATTATTATTATTGTGTGTTATTTATTATTTATTATTGTTATTATTGTGTATTATTGTTATTATTATTATTATTGTATTATTGTATTATTGTTATTGTTATTATTAAGTATTGTTATTATTGTTATTGTTATTGTTATTGTTATTATTGTTATTATTGTTGTTTTATTGTTATTGTTGTGTGTTATTATTGTTGTTATTATTGTTACATATTTTGTATTATTATTATTGTTCGTATTTACTGTTATCTAAATATTGTGATTATCATTTTGCTGCTATTTCTCATTTGTACTTACAACAGATTCTAAAACAAGCTTGCTGCACTTAAAACTTGAAAAAACAATTCCCAGTTATTACTATTTTTGGATGGAAAACGCATTTCTCAGTTTGGTTCAGACATCGGTTAGTGTTGATCTGTTTGTATAATTATTATTATTATTCTATTATTATTATTATTATTATTATTATTATTATTATTATTATTATTATTATTATTATTATTATTAACGTTATTACTTTGAATGTTAAAACAACAACAACATCGTTACTATTTTAATTATTATTTTTATTTTCATTATTATTATTTTTCTTCTTATTATTTGAATTTAAACTTACAGCAGTTTGTGTTAAGGAATTGAAAAGCATATTATGCTTTTGTGTGTGTGTATATTATTATTATTATTATTATTATTATTATTATTATTATTATTATTATTATTATTATTATTATTATTATTATTATTATTATTATTATTATTATTATTTCATTTAAAATTCTAAAAATTATTATTATTATTATTATTATTATTATTATTATTATTATTATTATTATTATTATTATTATTATTATTATTATTATTATTATTATTTTATAAGTTGAAGAACACTTCGCATATGTAGAAAACAAAATAAGTTTTATTAAAAGTTGTTTAAAATTTTAATAGAAATACGTTTTATGGACCCTAACTCCGTAAGACAATCGTCGATAGCTCGAGGGGTGCTGCTAGTAAGAAAGTTACATGTCTGAACACCACTTTGAACTTAAATGATAAATGATAAACAACCCCAAGAGGACAAAACTTTCAGATAAAAAATTCGAACAGCTCGTTTTATTAAAAGCAAATTTAAAGTTTAAAGAAATATAGAACATGCTTTATTATATATATATATATATATATATATATATATATATATATATATATATATATATATATATATATATATATATATATATATATATATATATAGTAATTTTTATAAACCCTTTGGCAGAAAGCAAACTATGACTTAAAAAACTTTTTTATTGAGACACTTTAGCACAATTAAAACATTAAAACTTTTTGTATTCCCTGAGTTAATGGTATCAAATGCAGTAGTCTTTCGCTTCATTTACGAAGCCTCTTCAGCTGCTTATATGTTTCGAATACCTGCTCAGGAAACCGACTGCTTGGGAAAATTTTGAAGAATCTAGTGTTAAATTTCTATCTTTCATGGGTGATGACAAGGGCAGCTTTTTGAATAAAACGATTCGTCCGTTGGATTTTTTTTGCTTTGGGTGCTCGAAAATGAAGTTGAAATAATATTGAAAAATTTAATTACCATGATGCAAAGAGAGAAAAGATAAGTGAAATTATGATTAAGGGGTTGTAATTTGAGGATGTTTTTCATAGTATAATTGTTCGATCTTTTTGATGGTTGGGGAGTTAAATTTTAAGAGTTTGTGTTGATAGTAATCTAGTTTATGTTCTCCTTGCATATTGTTGTAATTGTTGAAGTTATGTATACAATAGGTTTCGATTAATTTTCTTTTTTGGTGGTTGGGGATGTTGATTAAATTTTGCATGGAATTACTATTGATTGAGTGGTTGAATTGTGACCTGTGTGTGGTGAGTGATGAATTTTGATTATCTTTTTGTAGATCTTCTGAATGTTGGTTTTTTCTTCTGGTAAAGTTATTTGTTTCGCCAATGTATGTTTTTGGGCAGTGGTTGCAGGGTATTGTGTATATACATTGTAGAGGTTCAGGGGGTGGTTTTGGTGGATGAAAAAGTTTTTTTAAAGGGAGGGCATTGGTGGAAGTGAGCGTGATGTTTTGGGGTATATATTGGGTATATATATTGAGTATTTTTTATGGGGATGGGGAGGTAGGAGGTGTTTTGAGGGTTGCATGTGGGGGGGGAATGGTGTTATTGCTATAATATTTTGATCTTGCCTTTCTGTAAGCTTTGTTTATGATGTAAATGGGATATTGTAGTTTTGTAAATGTATTACGGATGAGATTATTTTCTTTGTTAAGATTGATTGGAGAGCAGATTCTGAGTGCTCTAATGTATAGAGCTGTGAGGGTGGCTATTTTTATGGAGGTGGAATGGGATGAGTACCAGTGAATATAAGAGGGATTGGAAGTAGGTTTGCGATATACAGAAAAACTGAGATGGAAAGAGTTATGCCAGGAGATGAGTGTGTCTAAGAACGGAAGTGTGGAGTTTTGAGGATATTCTAGTGTATATTGTATGGAAGGATGTATGTTATTAATGTGTTGCAATATGTTGGTAGGGTCAGTGTTGTGAGGTAGGGATACGAAGATGTCATCGACATAGCGGTGCCAATTTGAGTTTTGGAGTTCAGGGAAAGGAAGGATGTGGTAGAGTTCTGTGAGTTCCATATATATATATTGCTAAGTGTAGGGGATAGAGGGGAACCCATGCTGAGTCCATTTTTTGTAGTAAAAAGGAATTTTGAAATTGAAAAAACTATGTGTTCTAAGGAGAATATATTAAATTTAAATGTAAGGAAGGATATGAGGCTGTATCTTGTTATTATTCTAAATATGTTGTTCATATGTGAAGGATTGTGTTATTAGGGAGGGAGGTGAATAATGGGGGACATCAAAGCTGTAAAAGTTGTGTGCATGGATTTATATGGCGTATTTTTGTGTCAAGTCATGGAGGTTGTGCCTCTGTGTTTGAAATAATAACATTTAATTTATAGGGGTTTTAGTTGTGAAGCCAGAGCTGATAGTTATAGGGTAGGACAGTTGGTGTTGGTAGAGACTCGATGGACATCAGGGATGTTGGGACTGTTGTAGTTTGGATATTCATAGGTGGGATAGATTTGACATTTGTGCTTTTAGGGATGTATGGAGGTTGGGAAAATCTTTACAGAGGGATTTAAGTTTTTTGTTAAAGGTATTAAAAGAATTATTGAGTGGGTTATTACGTAGTTTGGTGTAGGTGGTGTTATCAGATAATAGATTATTGCATTTTTCAATATAGTCTGCAGTGTTGAGAATGACTATGTTTTGGCCTTTATCTGATCTGGTTATGGTTATATCGTTATTGTTTTTTAATTTATGTAATGCTGAATAGAATTTTTTTGGGAGAAGATTGGTGTTTTTTGTGATATTTATTTGTTGGAGAAGTATGCCTTTTAGTATGTCTTTGTTTAATTCGGGGTTGTTGTAATGTTTGGTCCAAAAGTCGTAATCATTAATGAAATTTAGTAAGGGGTCTGATTTTTCTATGGCAAAGGATGCTGGAACAACATATTCTTAATAAAAAAGTTTTTTAAGTCATAGTTTGCTTTCTGCCAAAGGGTTTATAAAAATTACTATATACAAACTACGTCCAAAGTAGATTATTCTCTAATATATATATATATATATATATATATATATATATATATATATATATATATATATATATATATATATATATATATATATATATATATATATATATATATATAAATATGCAAACTTTTTTATCTATGTGCTATATATATATATATATATCAGTGGCGGCTCCTGCCTTCGTTGCATGTTTGTGCCACATTTTTTTCCAATATCAACGATATTTTGTTTTTAATTATTTGTTAGAAAATTTCACATTTACTCGCCTTATAGTATATATAGCAACCTTAACTTAACAACAACATATATATATGTATATAGCAACCGCCATATATATATATTCTTTTTATCTATATATATATATATATATATATATATATATAACATAAAGTATATCTCAAGGCTTCGATTTTCCTCGCGTTGCAATTATAATGCAACTTTTTCTTATAGTATCTCTGTTGCTAGAACTAAATATTTTGAGAATGTTTAAATGATTTAACAT